>CM053788.1:304241931-304446931 GCA_028749045.1 Cupressus sempervirens | reverse complement strand
TTGAGTACACATTTGCGAGTGTTAAATATGGGCCTCTAATTCAACCACACACTTTAACATGATCATTATTTGTCAGTAACATATTGAAATGAACATGAGATTATTCATTTGATATGTCTACACAAGGCAATCTATTGCCTTCTAAATAGACAGGGTTTTACTAAACGCTCTTAGAATTGATAGTTCAGTAATCGGACCAAACTAGTACAAAGGATTTGAATGAATGAAAATATAAGATTAATCTATGCTTTTGATATTTTGTATGCAACGATATGAATTAATCTATATGATACTTAAATTAAACTAAATGAATGCATTGTAATCTAGACGATGAGCATGTAAAAGAAATAGAGATTAGAATGGAAAATGCTTGAGTAATCAATCTAATAGTGATTTGATACTCTTCACTTGCGTCATCCTCAAATGAGAGGTTGGGGGTCTCTTTTATAGAATCCTGGACCCAATCAACAGTCAAGATTAAACCAAGTGTATGGTTCAAATTGAATGTGAGATTGAGTCCATTTTTCATGGAGTTGAATGAGATGAAATAAGAGATAATATTGATCCATTCAAATATGTGCTCATAATTATTTTTGTAACTAATTAAATAATTAGTCTCAAAAATTATGATCAGCATATTTGATTAAAGCAATATATTTAATTCCTTTTTCATGGGAGATGAATTAGGAAAGAATATTGATCCATTTAAATATCACATCATAATTTAATATTCTAATCAATTAAATAATTAGTTTCAACACTTATGATATGATTATTTAATTAAATAAATGTATTTAATTCCTTTTTAAATGTGTATTAGCTAAAGAGGGTGGATTTAATTCAATTAAAGTAATTAAGACTTATAATTAAATTAATTAAATTAGGAGGTTAATTTAGCCAATTTAATCAATATTTAGGAATTAAATAATGTATGTGATTTATACAGATTAGGGGTTTTTTGTATTTGACACTTAAGTCAAGTAAAAATGATAAGAACTAAAAGTGTCTGGTACAATAGGACTTAATTGATGAAGAAATAGATGTTGTAATATTGATGCACCCAAATTGGTTTAGAATGCCAATATGCCAATTTAGGGGTATTACATTTGCCCCTCTTTGAATAAATGTGTGAGCAATATGTTGATTCAAAGAAATCAAATGTCTAAAGTATAGAACAAGAAATAAGATTTATTTTTGAGATTTGATGACATGGAAACCAATTGATGATACTTTTAGGGTTATCTCCAGAACAAAGCTTAACCCTCATGAGTCTAGATAGAACACCTAGATACCAAATTCAAAGAATACAAATTGTCAAAATTTACAGGAGTGTTCCTAGAATGAGATTTAATCCTTAGGAGTTAGGGTTAGAATACCTTGATACTTTTCCATTAAAAGATGACAAGATTAATCATGATTCATAGGATTGTCCCCAGGATGAGGCTTAATCCTCAGGATTTAGGGTTAGAATGCCTTGATACCTGTCAGTTAAACAATAATTTGAAAGAAAACTTAGAATTATGTTTAGAATGAAGATTAATCCTCCAAAGTCTAAATAGAAAACCTGGATACTGGTCCATAAAAATGACAAGACATAATCATGAGTTGTAGGATTATCCCCAGAACAAGGTTTGATCCTCAAGAGTCCAGATAGAACACCTAGATACCTGTCCATCAAGCTATGACTATAATTGTTATGAGTTTGATTAGTTGATCAATAAGTAAGATTAGATAGCATATGATGCCAAATAGAGGGAAAATAGATGGTTCAAGAGATGAGCTTCCCCTAGCGATTAGGAGATTATGTTTAGATTAAGTTGAAGCTAGATTTGAAAGATTCAATGATGTAATAATCCTACGCCCTCGGGATTGAAATTGAAAGTTGACACACCAAAATAGTGATGGAAACAAATATATTGGAAGATACTAAAGTGATCAGAGATTCAAAAGAACGTAGAATAAATTTGAATAGCATGAAGAAAATTTGGAGTACCATAGTTGATTAGAGTTGACTTTTTCTAATTTTTTGGAGAAATATTGAATTGGTGATTATCCAAGATTTATAAAGATTAGGAAGATAGATTGAAGAAGTGTTTGATTATGTCCTATCCAACATTTTTAAAATGTGAGTTTGAGCTATTCAACTGTGTCAAATTTTGACTTTGATGTTGAAAATGAGTTTAGAGTAGTCCAATTAGCCAAGGGGTGATTTTAACATCCATTAGAGCACTTTGAAAAATTAGGTCAAAATCTATATAAGGGCCCAAAGGGTCATTGTCAATTCATTTGATCATTTGAAGGAGCTTTGAGGGGAAAATGGTGGTCCTAATACACTCTCACCATTTCAAACAATCCAGGTGACACACTCGACCAACAAACTATGGAGTTCCAATGAGTAATTGATAAACCTCTTAGTCATTTCAAAGTTCATGCATTTTGATAGATTTTAAACCCGTTTTAGGTAGTTTTAACTTTCTTTCTGTCAAGGTCCTCATGGGAGGACTTAGTTTTTTTGTGTGAGCCCTTGAGAGAGCTCGTACAAATAAGTGCTACTAGAGCACTTTCTTGCATGGTTCCTAAGGTTTCTGTGTAGGAGACATGACCATGTCTCACATGTAGAATCCTTGGGATTGACTTTATTTCACATGTTGGTGAGGTTTCCTCACACAAGGGTTCTTTCTTGCTAGGCCTATACAATTTCCTTGCATAAGGATATACCTATTAGGAGCTAGATGTTTAATAGTGTGAGGTCATTTATATGTAGAATCACATGTTTTTTATTTTATTTTGCATCATTTTAGGTCATTATAGTGTATTTTAAGGATGTGTAAATTGCAGTAGTATATGATTACCATGTTTATGTTGAGATAGGATATTGATTGTGTGATGTTGTTTTCATGTTTGTAGGTTAACTTTCTAGAAGTAGGATTTTAGTCACATTATCCTACCATTGGGAACTAATTAGGCAACTAGATATTGTAGAGATCACACATATCGATGCACTCAATCTCTCTTATTAATGTGATATCCCCAATCTATGGGTGAATCATAGATTGTTCACATCTTTGGCAAAGCATTTCCATTCGAAGATGAACCCTTTTCATTTTCCCCTTCGAGAGATGACAACCACTCAAGAGGACATTTATAGGATACTCTATATCTCATTCCACAAGCCTCAGATTAAGTATGATATGTAGCCATGAACTGGTACATTGGCACTAAGGGCCATCTTCAAAGATGAGATCATTATGGGCAAGGCTATCCCCTAAGAGAAGTTGGTGTAGGTTTATGGCCTAACCCATAGATTGGTAGTTGTACTTGGAGCTTTCCTTTGGTGTTATCTAATGCTTGACATAGATCAACATGGCCTAGAGTGTAGATGGGGTCAAAGGATGCTAGGGAAACCAACACACTTTGGTTGGGTCAAAGCATGCTTTCCCATATGTTTCACATGATGTACGAGATCACTTATAGAGAGGTGAAGAGTATGGAAAGAGTAGTTTATGTACTCCAGATATGGGCATGGGAGAACCCACCTATTACTAGACCTATATGTGAGGATATGCAACAACCTCACAAGCCATATATCTATCAATACAGAGGACAGATGACCCAGATTGTGTTGGGTCAGACCAAGTAGTGGTGAGCATAGTTAGATGATCTTATAGCAATGGTATGGAAGCCCTGGCGAGAGAAAGAGGCATGAGATGATGACCAAGCACAAATTAGATATATGTTTTTTATATGCTACTTTAGTATGTTAGAAACACTAAATTAAAACAATAAAAAAGCATTTGCACAAAGTGAAGTCCTCAAATGAGAATATGATGAGGATGATCACTTGATGTAGAGGTGTTTATAATAGCTAAGATGGCTTGATTATGTATGTATGCTCAAATGCTCAAATGGGCTTCAATGGAGGATTTTTGATAGATTTTGGTGAATGGATTTGATGTAAAAATGGCTTCTCAAAATGCTATTATGGCTTTAATTTCTAGATTGTGTAAAAATGGCTTGGGAGAGGATTCTTTAAATAGGAAAAGGGCTTGAGGGATCAAGGGCTAGGATGCAAGGATGGGAGAAAGCTTATGGAGGGTTTAGATTGAATAAGAGGAGAGCACATGGATTGTGCTTCCTTACAGCCAATCAGGGAGTGACACATGTCACAGAGTCATTGGTTAGAGCAAGAGGGGTTGAGGGGTCAACAAAGGAGGCTCAAAGCTCATAAAGACCCTCATAATGGCTTGTAAGAGCAATGAATGGGCTTGTAAGAGTCATTTATGGCTTTGTGGGCTTCATAAAGTTTTATGATTGGGATATTTGTGAGAGAGTTGAGATATTTTGACTTGGGTTGGATTAAGAAAGTCTTAAGCTTGACTTAAGAATGTGCAAATGATTAAGGCTTGGATTAGGCTTGGGTTAAGATTAGATTAGGCTTGTTATGTTAGAATCTGAAAAGATTAATAACTTAGAAAACTAGTGCAAAGAATAAATATCTAAACTATGAATGCAAATGATACAAAATCAAAATAGCATCATTGAGTTAGTCTCCAAGAGAGTAATGCAAATGCTGGAAGCAAAATAGCATTAAGAGGATGCAAAAACAAGAGATGCAAATACAAGCCAGGTAGCATGCTTATATAGGCTAGGAAGAGGGAGGAGGTGGCAACACCAACCAATAAGGAGCAACCATCTATCAGACTAAAGATAGCAAAGTATCTTTCCAAGATAGCTAATGGATGCTCACATGTAGGAAGGTGACACCTCACAACCATTCACCTAATAAGACATGCTTTATTAACCTAAGCGAGATTATTAAAAGTGTAGGAAAAACCTAGCAAAATAGGAAAAATAAAAAACTACACTAACACCCCCCCATAAGTGAAGCCTAGGTGGATGTAGCAATGGGTCTCAGCAAGTCAAGCTTGATGAGGTACCCATGTACATAAAATTCCTCCAAAAGAGAGAGAAAAGAGACTCCCCAAAGAAAATTAGGACTTCAAGTGAGAGGAAGCGGCCCCCCCAAAAGATGAAGCATCCCATACCCCCAGTAAAGCTTGTAAATTTTTTCCGGTAGATCCACTTACATCGAACAATTTTTCTTCCCTTAGAAAAAGGACAAGATCCCAAGTGTGGTTCCTCGTCAAGGAACTATACTCTTCCTGCATAGCTGTATCCCACTCAAAAATACCAGAAGTCTCATGAAAGGACTGTGGATTTGAGGCAGTAGCAATGAAGATATGTAGAGCATCCTAGAATTGTGAACAAGTCTGCTTGGTGTCTGATGGATCTCCAACCCAATCACCTGCAAACTGCAAGGTTTGTCTAGCCCAAAGTGGACCAAAAGATGGAGAATCTAGAGGAGAATCATCAACCTGTGAATGATGACTAGGAGAGGAAGGAGGTGAGTCCTCTGAATCACTCTCTGCATCAAAAGTGGAGGTAGAAGACTGCTCAAGTGAATCTAACCCATTAGAAGATCTATCATGTATTCCAAGTGACTCCAATGTCAAAGTAGAAGGCAACCCTGTGACCATGCTCTGCTGGTTAAGCTGATGCAAGTAGTGGAAGTTAAGATGGCCAAACCGCTCATGCCATAATCTTCTCACATCATTAGAGTGAGTGAGTGAAACAGTCAAAGAAGGATCAGGAACAAAGTGAGAAAACATATAGAGTCATGACTGATGATCTACTCTCCCAACTACAACTATAGAATCATTGTGCAAATCACGTATCTCCACTAAATCAGGAGTGAACTCAGCTCATTTGCCTAAACCTGTGTGAGTGATCTGGTGTACCGATAGGAGATTAGTTGACAATGAGGGTACACAAGGAACATCATGAAATGTGCCATCCCCCACATCAACAGACCCTCTCCCACACACCTCAACAAGAGTGTTATCACCCATCAAAATAGAAGGCATAGTACACGACTCCAAGGATGCAAGTTCTTCCTTAGATGAAGCCATGTGGTGTGAAGCACTCGAATCAAGAACCCAAGTGGATGGTGAGGAAGCAACTACAAAAAGGGCCTTGCCCTTTCCTTTCCCCTTGCTATTTTCTTTTTCCTTGTTAGACCCTTCATTAGAAATTTGTTTGATAGACTCAGGAACACTGATATTATTCTTCTCAAGAATGTATGTCAAGTGATCAAGTTGTTTCTACAAACATTTATGTTCATCATGACCAGGTCTTTCACAATAGGCACATTTGACCTTTTCTTTCTTAGGCTTATCGCCCTTGGAAGATGGTGTATCAATAGTTGCTTTTGAAGAAATCGATATCTGATCCTTTTTCTCCTTGCTATTCTTTTGTTTCTTGTCCTTACTATTGTTGTTACTACTTTGTCCTTGTTGTTCTTTTGTGCCTTGGTTGGTAGCCAAGGCATGTGATTTAGAGGACTTAAGAGTGCCCATCTGGATTAGCTTGTCCTGTTCTCGAGTGAGATTGACAGCAAAATCATCTAAAGATGGCATAGTGAATTGAGTACCAAGTGCACCCTTAGTAGCATAGAAGGAAGAGACAAACACAAAATATTCTGAACTTAGCTTAGAGAGAATACTAAGAATCAGTTCTTCATCTTTATTTTCAATTCCACATTGTTTTAACTGTAGCCTTAGTGATTTCAATTTGGTGAAGAAATCTTGGATTGTGTTGAAATTGCCTGGACTCAAACTAATTAATTCATTTTCCAACATATGACCCCTCATTGAATCTTGTGTGCCAAATAGTGTTTCTAGCTTAGTCCATACTTCATTTGGTGTATCCAAAGACTCAATGTGAAATAGAAAGTCAGGAGAAATAGAAAAACACAATGTTCCATATGCCTCATCACATTTGTTAAACCACTTAGGCTTGTCTTCATCTTTAGCAGGTTTGGTTTCAAGTCCCATAGTTATCCTATTTAATCCAGCTTTCCTTAAGTGAATTGTCATGCGTGATTTCCACTCAAAGTAATTTTATGGAGTTAGGATGGGCATATTTGTTTGACATGATGAAGAAATGCAAAGAAATGCTAAAAAGATGAGAACCCAGCCACGACAATGCGCCCCCCCCCCCCCCCCCCCCCCCTTTTTACTCAATCAAAGAACCCCCCCCAAAAGAAAGATGATTTGACACTTTATTTTAGTGCGTTTACAACTACCACTAGAAAGAAATACGTAGTGGTCTTGATTTCAATGCATTACAAATGCTCATGAAGAGCATATGCTAAAAGTGAAACTTGGGCACAATAATCACAAAAACAAATAGCACCACTACAATCTACTCGAAAAATTATGCACTTTCAAAAAAAGAATCACCTCGATACGAGGTCGTCTGAGAAAGTTATGATCCTTCAAAGTTTCTAAAATGAGAACTATGCACAGTCACGGCTGAGAATCTGCAATTTTTGAAGAATTCATGCATGAAAATAAAAAAAAAACTCCACTAGTGGATAAAGCACAAAAAAATAGCCAAGTTCATAACAAGAATCATCAAAATCGAAGCCCGCATGAGCAAGAACGAGACATTTGAAAACTGCATTCAAATCTGCGACTGCCAATGGAGAGGGGTATGGCTGTAGCCTTTCATGCTCGATTTTGAAAAATATATAGCGTGCATGGAAAATCTAAAAGATACTTAGATGGTTTTTTGGGGCTGTGAACAAAACCCAGAAAGCATTTTTCTTGCTGATGTACAAAAGATGTTGCTGTAGTGTAAATCAGACACTTTTAACAATAAAAAAATGGCTCCAAAAATTAAGAAACGACCCCAACAACCAAAATATGACATACAAATGCTGGATAAGCTTTCTAAGTCCATCAATGGAATGCTGGAACCTGCAATACTGATTGAAAACTCTAAATATGCAAGTTGGTTGTCAGATTTGAGAATAAAACCCCTAAGAAAAACTGTTTTTGTCAAAAAATTTCTAATTCTCAAGATCATCCAAAGATGCAAGAGGAGAGCATACTTCATTTTTCAAAAACTATAATAAAATTTATTATCCCCCCCCGAATCTCTCAAATAAGGAAACTAAAATCTACTCTTGCACATAGAAAATCTCTAATATCATGTTAGAATCTGAAAAGATTAATAATCCAGAAAACTAGTGCAAAGAATAAATATCTAAACTATGAATGCAAATGATACAAAATCAAAATAGCATCATAGAGTTAGTCTCCAAGAGAGTAATGCAAATGCTGGAAGCAAAATAGCATTAAGAGGATGCAAAAACAAGAGATGCAAATACAAGCCAGGTAGCATGCTTATATAGGCTAGGAAGAGGGAGGAGGTGGCAACACCAACCAATGAGGAGCAACCATCTATTGGATTAAAGATAGCAAAGTATCTTTCCGAGATAGCTAATGGATGCTCACATGTAGGAAGGTGACACCTCACAACCATTCACCTAATAAGACATGCTTTATTAACCTAAGCGAGATTATTAAAAATGTAGGAAAAACCTAGCAAAATAAGAAAAATAAAAAACTACACTAACATGTTAGATATGAGCAAGTGGATGGCAATTAATGAGGGTGGGTGAAGGAGGAGATATTTGTTAACTTTGGCTTGGGTTAGCAAGTCTTAACCCATGTTTAGGGAATGTGAAAAGGTTAGGAGGGGATTAGGATTAGGGTCAAAGATAAGGATTGACATCTTCTAGAAGAGTCTAGGCTTTGGATGAGGATGAAGACTTTTTAGAAGAGTCTAGAACTTCCTAGGATGAGGATAAATAAGGTTTATTTTTTTCAAAGGTTTGGGTTGATGAGATATTTATTAAAACATTTTTAATAAACATGAGGATTAATATTTAATCTTAATTAAATATTTTGAGTTGGGATTAGGGGTAGGAAATGATGGGATTAGCCTTTAATCAAAATTAAAGAAGGATTAGAAGATTTTGGAAGAGGTTAGTGGTCTTAAGGAAATTGACCAAGTTTTGGGCAAAAAATAAATAAATAATTTATTTTGGGATTTTTGGCAATTTATTAATTAAATAATTAATAAATAAGGAAATAATGTTTAAATAAGATTTAAACATTTTTGGGAGGGATTCCTTAATTAAATATTTTTAATTAAGATAAAGAGATTTAATGACATAAAAATAAATAAATAAATTAAATAAATAAATAATTAATAAATGATGATGTCATCAGAGACTTTTTCAGAAAATAAAAATATTTTATTTTCTAAAAGATTTTTAGGTGTCTACATGTTTACCTGTCAGCCATTTATTGGTCGATCAATCCATTTTATTGAGTGATTTCCCCTTATACGCATGTGGAGGTAGTATGGATGCTCGCAAGACATATCACAAGAGTACTACACATATGCCCGCTTCACCGAGGAGGTGAAGAAGGGGTGGTCAATGAGATTAGACACCGACAAGTCGATGATTGATGTTTAGGTAAAAGCACAAACCCATGTCACCCTTTTAAAAAGGAAAAGGCCAACAAAAGTGTGTAGAAGTGGATTAATTTTAGGATTATAATTTTTAATAATTATTTGAAATAAGAAATTATATATTTTCTTAATTTTTTAAAGATAAATTTTAGTTGCTTAAAAAGGCTGGAAATTAGGGGTCTAGTTCCCACCACAAAACTATATGGAAATAAACTTATTTTCTTTTGATCTTAGATTATCTTATCAATAAAATATGTAGCTAGAACAATAAAAAATAAAAATGGGCTTTAGACCTATATTTTCTCTTTTATAATAATTCAAATTTTGACTTATTCAAATCGATAGTTTTTATCTCCCACCACATTTTTCAAAATAAATCTATTCCAACCAAAAGAAAAGTTATAGATTTTAGAAGAGGACTCTCTCCTCTAGAACGTCATATAATTTTTTTTTGATATTATTTAATATTTTTTCTTTTCTCAAAATTGATATCTTCTCGAGTGTTAAAATATGTACTTGTAGAATTTATTAAGTTTAATATGCTATATCTAATTAAAACACTATGAACTCTATATGAGAATATTCTTGACTTCAAGCTCTATAAAATGGTGTTTATATGCTATTAAAAAAAAATCTTTATAGATAGTAAGAGTTATTGAAATGTCAGTTTTCTGAAATAATTTTTTTTTTTTGTAATTGGATACTAACTAGTATAAAACATGCAATATTTAATAGACATTTCCAATTGGAAAAGTGTGAGACCATATATAACTTAGCTAGAATAATTTTATCAAAGATCGCATGTTTGAATTTTTTTTTTTCCTAGATAGAAATACTCAAATTTAGTTGCTCTAATAAGGCAGCCTAAAATGTGACACAACTTTGTACTTTTACCCGTTCACAGTATGACACTAATCCGCTAGGACTACATACCAGCTATAGTGGATGGAGGGATGAATCCCATGTATAGAGAACATTTTTTGATTCATCCCTACCCACATTTTATAGATCTAATGGTGATGGTGGTACCCGTGCAACTAGTCCAGGTTCCACAATAGCCACAACAACAACCACAGTAGCAGGGTCGTCGATAGAGGACTACACAAACTTTGATCCCTCTATGAAAAATGAGGGTAGATCTAGGTGCTAGTAGGAGTGGTCCTAAACAAAGTAAACCATGTGGAGATATTGAAACCTTGGGTTCCATTGGTAATTAGGTGTAGAGGCCAAGAGTGGATGACCAACCTCCATAACAGGCATAGCATGATGAATGCGATGAGGAGATGCAGGATCAACCTTCTCCTAAGCCATAGGGAAAAGATATCCTAGCATAGTCATGAGAGGCTATGAGGAGATCGAGGGATTAGGTGAGGAGAGGGTGATGACAACTTGGAGAGTTGTTGATCTAGATAGAAGTGCATAATATACACCTTGTGGAGTGGGATCAAGATATTTGAGAGTTAAGAGAGCACTTAGAGTGCTAGTAGGATGAGGCCCATACATAGACATCAAGGTATGTGCAGGATCATGGTGTGCCAAAAAGTAGTGATGTGAAAAAAAAAAAGAGAGTTTGAAAACATCTAAAAGCATTTCAAAATTTTCTCTAACTTTTTTCACCTATCCTAGTACCAAACCTGGAAAGTAGGCCCCCAACCCTTATCGGGTATCTGATTTGATATCAGATACTCGATATTATTAGATATTTGATATGAAATCATATATGTGATTATCTTAGGTATCCGATAATCAAATATCTGATAATATCAGGTATCTGATATCAAATTAGATACCCAATAATTGTACTATTATTTTAAAAAAACACAACTCGAGGGTTGTTGTTTTGACAGTGATATAGCATTTTTTGAGCTTGGATATCCATTTTGTAATCGGATATACGATAATAGGTTTTTTTAATGTTTTAAATCAATTTTAGTATAAATTTATCAAATTTTATTATAAATTTGTTGTTTTTAGTTGAATTTGTTAGAATTTAGGTTTTTTTGATAGAAATTGTTAAAATTTAGGTTTTTTTAAATATAAATTATGTTTTGCAAATTAATAGGTATGGCTGACCAAAATGATGATACTAAGGCAAGGAATACTATTCCTCGTAACGCCCCACCAAATGATCCTTTACCCCCTCAAAACCCTCCTTGAATCGAGGATTTGATATTTGAAAATCTTACTGAATTGAGGGCTTTGCGAACAACATATAATAATGTACCCACATTGGCTCCTATATTATCCACATTAAACACCATAGTGGATAACATTGAAACACTTACAGAGGAACAAAATGTCATTCTTCATTCATGTGAAAAAATTCATGAGATGTTTGATGATGGGTTGGACTATGATGAGGTTGCTACACTCAATATAAGTAAAGATGATTTGGCTACCCTTTTTGTGAACCTAAAAACTGGTTTAGCAATCGACTGCAAAAAGCCCAAACTGTCAATTAAATGGTGCACAAATAACACCATAGGTGCAAACTTTTGGGATCAATGGTAGATATTTTTTGACATCCCTCCACATAGAAATTTAGAGGTTCCATTTTATTTCCTTAGAAAATTGTATGCAAAATTTGTGTTGAAACTCAAGGTGAACTATTGGAGCATGAAGCCCAAGATGGATGTAGGACTAGGAGCTCTTTAGGATAGACCCTCTTCCCAATAGAAGAAAGTTGACACTTTTGTCCCCCCTACTGATGTATCCCCCCTTGTTGAGTGCAACATCCTGATATTATTGCAGAGGCTATCTCTTAGACCATTAGAGCCATCCATAGACTGAATAGCCTATTGATATCTCAAGCTAAGTCAGTCCTACCTCCCCATGTTAATGATGTTGGGGCGAGTTCATCATTGGTTAGCTCATCACATGTTTGTGTGCCTCATACTTTCCTTACATGCAAGAATATTTTTTTAGGTCCCATAGGTGATCTTCTTGAGTATTAGTTTGTATTAGATGAGGATACACCAAACACACATGCAGAGGCTACAAATCTTGATGCGAGAGAGGAGGGGCATGTAGAGGCATGGACTCCTTCTGTGTCAGTACATGTATACATTTTTTTGTTATGACATATGTGATTTAAAGTTAATTTTTATAATAGAGTAATTTTAATTTTTAAGCCATACTGACTTATACATGTATGTGATCTTCATTCATATTTAGTTGATGACTGAGGAGGAGCTAAGACGGGTTGATGATGCCATGTTCTCGGCTATTTCATTTGGCCTTGAGACATCTACGGTACATTATGTTGTGTTATCATTATTTTTTCTATTTGATATTGTAGCATATATGGTTTCTAATCTTTCTTTTATCTTGTAGGTACCACTTGCCCCTGGGGGACAAAGTGCGGGATATGAGCCAGGATCGATTGACAAAGGAAAGGTAATTAGGCGCTTTCTATTTGATTAAATATCGATGCATTATTGTAAAATGTTTGTGGTAATGCAATTTAATTACATTCTTTATTATCTAGGGTGTGGCTACTGGTGATGAGACCATGTAGATTCCACGTTGTAGACAGTCAGACATTTCTATTCACACTGAGAGCCCCATTGTATGTATAAGTATCATTTATTTTTTATTTTCATTATCTTCATAAATAAATTAAAAATTGATTTATGTGATATTAATAGCTATTATCTTGTATCTCATAGGAAACTCCTAGTGCACACAAGATTGGATGGGAGAGTTTTGTATCTTTGATGATGCAACCACTATATCTTGAGGAGGAGCCTACACTAGTAAGTTGTAGTTTGAATTCTTGATTAAATATGTTATAAATTTAGGATGCTATGAATTATAACGTTATAATTTAAGTTGTAGGTTCATCTGACAAACATATTTGGACATACAAAGGCCATTATCAATGAGGTACAAGCATTGCCGAGGTCATACGAGAGGACTCCTGACTAGTGCAAGAGGTCGATGAGAGAGGTATTTATTATGAAATTTTAATAGTATAAAAGATCATTAAAAAAATATCATTATGTATTTGAGTAATTCAATGTTAGATAAAAAGAATCATATAAATTTAGTAGTCTAACTTTGGGTTTTCCTTTTTTGTTTATGCAGGAGGCATCCAATCCACCTACTGCAGTGAAGAGGTTGGATTTTGATCATCCACCAACAACCTAGGATAGTATAGTTTTCATAAGATGCATCATGAGACATTTTGAGATGGCATATGCCACATTGTTTACAGAAACATTGATATTATACACATTCTAAAGGCATGATCAGCCACATTTTTTATATGGATCTATGTATTTTGATATATATTTGTGTAATTTGTCTATGGATACATGAAATTTGATATATATATATATATATTTGTGTAATTTATCTATGGATACATGTATTTTGATATATATATTTTTTCATTTATGTGCACAATGATATACATATTAATTTAGTATCTAGTATTTTTCAATTTACATGGATCATGTGTATTGTTCATGTTTATGGAATATCATTAATTTTGATCATGTTTGTTATATTCAATTTAAATGCAATAATTTGCGAATAACATTTTAACAACCTTTATTATCAAATTTGGATGCAATGTTTAATTTGAAGGCTATCATGACATAAACACACTTGTTAACCTCCTACACAAGGTTCACCTAACCCCAAATCTGATTTTAAACTCCACCTTCAACCTTGAAAATAACTCTTGGCTTCAAATCTAATCTCAACACACTCAAGGACTCCACTCCTCAACCATGAATTCTATTCCCAACCACAAACTCATTCCTAGACTCATAATAATTCATAACTAGCTCTTCACTTTGTTACTATCCTCATACTGCAACTTTTCAATTTCAACATAACCTCAAAATATCCCAACTTAAGAGACTTGATTGGATCAAACCTTTTTAACTTGGTTTCCCAATACCATATCCATATGAATAACATCTATACAATTCTCACATTAATTAGATTACCCATACTAACCCACTTAACAAAACTGGCTTCATTAATGCATGCTATCATTTCACACCTTATATAGGTATTTCTAACCTTGTATGGTAATGCTCAAACTCCTAACTAACTCTTTGCACTCATTTTCACTTTGCAAGAAAAAATTGCAAAAATTGCAATTTTGAGCAATTTTTGCTATAACTTTAAATTCTTAATTAGATAAGTTCATCGAACTTGGTAAGGGGTTATCAATAGCTCACACGAGCTTCGAGTTAAGACCCTTAGAAGATTGACCTTGAAATGCACTTAGAGCACCTTGGAGTCTCCTCGGTATGGGGTCACCACAGACGATGGATGGTCTCCACGGCCAGAACAAGGGTGTCACTAGGGTTCACCTACCCATCTAAAGCTAATGGCACTGACGATTTGATGCCAAGATCAACGGTTTCAAAGTTACATTGTGGTGCGCCTATGAATTGAGGCACACTACGAGTTTTTGCATCAAGTGAGATCATTGTGTTGAATTCAAACGAAACATGATCTCTTGAAAATGAGATAGGCTATTTTAGGCCTCAAAATCATCGTACTATAGTATTCAATGTTTCATCAATAGCCCGCATGAGCTCTGAGTTATGACCCTCAAAAGATCGACCTCGTAATGCACTTAGAGTACTTTGGAGATGAGGTGGCCATGTATGATGGATGGTCTCCACGGATAAAACAAGGTTGTCACTATGGTTCACCTACCCATCTAAAGCTAATGGAACTGACAATTAGATGCCAAGATCAGCAGTTTCAAAGTTATGCTATGGTGCACCTATGAACTGAGGCACACTATGAGTTTTGGCATCGAGCAAGATCACTATGTTGAATCCAAATAGAATGTGATCTCTCAAAAATGAGATAGGTTATTTTAGGCTTTGGCATCACCATCCTATAGCATTTGACATTTCATTGATAGCCCATACGAGCTCTGAGTTATGACCCTCGAAAGATTGACCTCGAAATGCACTTAGAGCACCTTGGAGACTCAGTACGGGGTGGCCACATACGATGGATGGTCTCTGCGGCTGAAACAAGGGTGTCACTAGGGTTCACTCACCCATCTAGAGATAATAGCACTGATGATTTGATGCAAAGAGAAGCAATTTTAAAATTACACTATGGTGCACATATGAACTGAGGTACACTGTGAGTTTTGGCATTGAGCAAGATCGTTGTGCTGAATCCAAACAGAACATGATCTCTTGAAAATGAGACAGGCTATTTTAGGCCTCAACATCACCATCTTGTAGCATTCAATGTTTCATTGATAGCCCTCATGATATCTGAGTTATGACCCTCAAAAGATTGACCTCAAAACACACTTAGAGCACCTTGGAGACTCCTCGGTACGGGGTGGTTGTGGATGATGGATGGTCTCTGATGTAGGTACGCTCTGATACCACTGATGACGGACACGCTTTGATACCACTTGATGGAGGGCCACACCACCCTTACCCACTCACAACCAATAATGCAACAATATGAAGACAATTTTACTATACCTGAAAATTCAATAGCAATTACAATAACATTTTTCCAAGATCTCTCAAGATCCAATCCAAACCCAAGCTAGTCCAGATCCACACTCTGGTAGAAACCTTTGAGATCTCAACTTGTGCTCGCAAGCCACCAAGCAACGTCCTTGTTTCTAAACCACAGCCACTAGCTCTTCTCCAACTTTATCCAAGATCCAAGTGTAAACTGCCTCACATTCGGTGCTCTGTCTACACACTCACAAGTCCATCACAATCCTGCTGTAAACTGCCTCACATTTGGCGCTCTGTCCACAGACTCAGGAAAACTCACTCTTCACTTCTTCCTTTTTCACACCTTGAAACTTTCCAAGCTTTCCAAACTTCCACTTCCCAAGCTACTCCTTCTCAAGCTTCTCCTTCTCGAGCTTCCAGTTCTCAAGCTTCCCCTTGAGCTTCTCCTTCTCGAGCTTCTACTCCTCAAGCTTCCCCTTGAGCTTTCACCTTCTTCTCGAGCTACTCCTTGAGCTTGATTTAGAAATGCTCATATGCCTTGCTTAAATAGGCAATTACCACCCCATGCATGACTTATCCACAACCTTCTAGAATTCCTCCACAACCTTCTACAACTTTCATAACCTTCTAGAATTACAACTAAGCACCACCATGTGGCCCAATTAGAAAATTATATTTCCTTTATGGATCACAACAAATATTAAATGCAAGATTTAAGAAACTTTCCACAAGCTTCTAAGATGCCACCTACACACCTCAATTAATGTAATGACAACTATTTTTTTTATTTTTTCTATTTATGCCACCTATGCACCTTGAAAATAAAAATCCTCTTTTCCTTTCTTTTCTCCTTTATATTTTTTATTATTTCTCCTCTAATTTTCATCACTTTTCTCTCTCCTCCAGAATTTTTTTTTTTTTTTCTTTTTTTTTTTTTTTTTCTTTTTTGCCTTTTTTTTTTTTTCCTAATAATTTTTCCATGCAAGATGCTCCTGCATCAGACTCCCCCGGTAGATACAAAAGTGTGTCCCACACTTTGACGCCAAAAAGAAAATCTACAACCATCTTCATCTTCACCAAAGGCTTCCACCTCAACAGGGACAACAAAACCACCATGCAAATCCTCCACATCTGCATTACTCTATCAAACACTAGAATCTCAACCATCCAATCAACATGCTCATTCCCAAGAACAAACTGAACATAATGCTTCATTAGCAAACTCCCATTCACATCAACAACTAGTGAATCCACACCAGCAACAACAAACCCCGCATCAGCAATAGCAAAATTCATATCAGCACCAACATGTAGATCTCCATCAATACATGCCAAACTCTCAACACCAGCAACCTCATTGCTCACAACAAGATGCTCTGCAATACATAACTTACCTCCAACAACAACTGGATCATCCATGGCCAAGTGCTCTACAACATACAAGTCACCACCAACATCAACTAGATCATCCACAACCGAGTGCTCCACAATCTCCTCAACCAATTGATCATGAAAACCAACATCTGTCCCAACATCAACAACATTAGGAATATCTTTAGCAACAACCTCTAGTTGCTCTGCAGATTCTGCATCAGACTCCACAAACTGATTAGCAAAACCATCCTCTTCCACCTTGACCTTCTTAGCTTTAGCATCCAACCGAGAAAACATCTTAGAAAAATTCCTCTCCACTATATCATGGATTTTCACAATCATCTTAGGGTCCAATCCTCTTGGAGCCATCTCCCAAGATCTTCGTAAACCCTCTGCAACAAATCCTTCCCACGCTCCTTGTGACAACCAAATTGTTTGTAAGTCAGATCGCAACCTGCCACCTCGCACGAACAATCAGGAACCACATCACAAGTCTAGGACAACGGATTTGCAATCCACCAGCTCTGATAAACTTCACCCAACCAAGGTCCTGGTACAAACTACCTCACACTTCGGCAATCTGCTTGTACACTCAAGATCTCCTGCTCTGATACCATTGATGTAGGTACGCTCTGATACCACTGATGATGGACACGCTTTGATACCACTTGATGGAGGGCCACACCACCCTTACCCACTCACAACCAATAATGCAACAATATGAAGACAATTTTACTATACCTGAAAATTCAATAGCAATTACAATAACATTTTTTCAAGATCTCTCAAGATCCAATCCAAAACCAAGCTAGTCCAGATCCACACTCTGGTAGAAACCTTTGAGATCTCAACTTGTGCTCGCAAGCCACCAAGCAACGTCCTTGTTTCTAAACCGCAGCCACTAGCTCTTCTCCAACTTTATCCAAGATCCAAGTGTAAACTGCCTCACATTCGGTGCTCTGTCTACACACTCACAAGTCCATCACAATCCTGCTGTAAACTGCCTCACATTTGGCACTCTGTCCACAGACTCAGGAAAACTCACTCTTCACTTCTTCCTTTTTCACACCTTGAAACTTTCCAAGCTTTCCAAACTTCCACTTCCTAAGCTACTGCTTCTCAAGCTTCTCCTTCTCGAGCTTCCACTTCTCAAGCTTCCCCTTGAGCTTCTCCTTCTCGAGCTTCTACTCCTCAAGCTTCCCCTTGAGCTTTCACCTTCTTCTCGAGCTACTCCTTGAGCTTGATTTAGAAATGCTCATATGCCTTGCTTAAATAGGCAATTATCACCCCATGCATGACTTATCCACAACCTTCTAGAATTCCTCCACAACCTTCTACAACTTTCATAACCTTCTAGAATTACAACTAAGCACCACCATGTGGCCCAATTAGAAAATTATATTTCCTTTATGGATCACAACAAATATTAAATGCAAGATTTAAGAAACTTTCCACAAGCTTCTAAGATGCCACCTACACACCTCGATTAATGTAATGACAACTATTTTTTTAATTTTTTCTATTTATGCCACCTATGCACCTCGAAAATAAAAATCCTCTTTTCCTTTCTTTTCTCCTTTATATTTTTTATTATTTCTCCTCTAATTTTCATCAATTTTCTCTCTCCTCCAGAATTTTTTTTTTCTTTTTTTCTTTTCTGCCTTTTTTTCTTTTTCAAATTTTTTTTTTTTTCCTAATAATTTTTCCATGCAAGATGCTCCTGCATCAGTCTCCATAGCTAGAACAAGGGTGTCACTAGGGTTCAACCACCCATCCAGAGCTAATGGCACTGACGATTTGATGCCAAGATCAACGATTTCAAAATTACATTGTCGTGCACCTATGAACTAAGGCACACTGCGAGTTTTGGCATTGAGCAAGATCGCTGTGCCGAATCTAAACAGAACGTGATCTCTCAAAAATGAGATAGGTTATTTTAGGCCTTACCATCACCATCCTATAGCATTTGACATTTCATTGATAGCCCTCATGAGCTTTGAGTTATGACCCTCAGAAAGTTGACCTCAAAGTACACTTAGATCACCTTGGAGACTCCTCGATATGGGGTGGCCGTAGACGATGGATGGTCTCCATGGTTGGAAAAAGGGTGTCACTAGGGTTCACCTACCCATTCAAAGCTAATGGTGCTGACGATTTGATGCCGAATCCAAATGGAATGTGATCTTTCAAAAATGAGATAGGTTATTTTAGGCCTCAACATCACTTTCCTATAGCATTCAATGCTTCATCGATAGCCCTCATGAGCTCTGAGTTACGACCCTTAGAAAATTGACCTTGAAATGCACTTAGAGAACCTTGGAGACTCCTTGATATGGGGTGGCCGCGAATGATGGATGGTCTCCACGACCAAAACAAGGGTGTTAGTAGGGTTAGTATTAAAAGAAAAAACATTATTTTTTACCTCTCTCAAGTTTTTGGCATTTGACACAATGCAAGTTTGGTGTTAATATGTATTAAAATCATCATTTTTTAGGTCCCACCACATAAATTGCATTAAGTAAGATCATCTTTTTTTCTTACATTAAATCAACAAGTTTACATTTACAATATATCAAGTGTTTCATCATTATTACATCAATAAACAACTACCAAAAATAATTGTGTTAAAAATTGTAGTATCAATAAAAGTATTGTCAAAAATAGAATAGATTTTTTTTTGTTCTACTCCTTATTTAGCTTCTTATCTTCATGCATGGCTACTCTTCATGATGTACCTACATTCCAATACCATAAAAAATATTAATAACTTATTGTATTAAAAAAGATAATCATCGGTTCACTGAACCATTATGAAGAAAATAACATAGGAAGTAAATATACCTAGTTGAGTGTTCTAGTAGGGTCCTCTCTCTATTTTAGGGTCTCCAGAAGGGCTTCATAATCAACATTAGTAATAGTAAAAATTTCTTTTACTTTTGGTCTTCCTTGATGCTTCAACAACTTTACATTTTTTGCTATAATAAGATGCGAATATATGAGAATTATTTTGTGCTTTTGATAGTCTTTGAATGTAGGAATTCTATTTCTTCTAAGCATGTATGTTCGTAGCCATGTTCCAGTGACAACCACTGAACCAGTAGGATATGTGAATCCATCATCATTTATGATCAGTTGTGCAAGCTTTTATTTACCTCTTACATAATGTGCTAACCAATAATTAGATTTCTTATCATTCCCTTGTGGTGCAACCAATGCAAAGACATGTCCTGGCTAAAGAAGATCTGATGGATGGTTATGCTCAACTGAGCTTTCCATGTCGTCATTTATGATAGAGGGTATGATAAATAATGGAGTAAGATAATGTGGAGCCCATGTGTCCACCCATTCACTTGACTCACAGTGATCCCAATCACACTAAAAATAACTAGGACAAAAGCAAGCTAGTTGTTGTGTCCAAATGGTCCATGTACTAGAATCAGAGCTCCAAAATGAATGCATTTTTGATGAGTCTCTCACTATAGAACAATCTGATCTATCACCTATGGACCCTTCCTCAACCAACCAAAAGAACATGTGTACCACTGAATCAAGAGTCCCCCCCTATGATAATGATAAACTACACCAATCAACAATGCTAAGAGCATCAAGAAGCTCTGCTCCTAAAATCTTCAATTGCTTCTTAATTAGAGCTCTTTCACACATGCCCCTACTCCATCATGTTCCCCTTTCCCATGGCCGGACTCAAAAAAAATCCAAATATGAGGCACCCCCTTCTCTATGTACATCCTACATAACCAATAAAACATGTTAGCATTCTTGAATTGACATGTACAATTATTTGACCAAATGATATGTCTATCCATAGCAATTGCATGCTCCTACAAAAAATAAAAATAATTCTCAAAACAATGTTGCAAAAACTCATGAGAGTGAGATCTATCATCACTCATATAAAAATGATACTCTCTAATAGTCTTCCAATTATTTTTCGCTATCAAGGGCATGTCTATATGTTATGTGGATGAAAATAGCAATCTGAATGGAGTTGTAATACTGAGATTGTCTCATTTTGAGGTTGCAATGTGTAGTTCTCAAAAAAGTCAACAAATGATATAATAGTGCCAATGATAAAAGTCTCCTTACACATTTTAAATTGTTGATCCAACCACTGAGACTTATGACTATGTCTTGCATACTTGTAGAAAAGATTTGTCTTGAAATCTGAAACAAAGCTAGCCACACTGATTTCTTTTACAACCAATTCACCTCTAGATCCCTTACCCCCACTCTTCAATGTGTATTTCACCATTTTAGATAACTTTTTTTTTACTATTGTCTTTCCAAGATCTTGTTCAGACCCCTCATGGAAACATGTGTCAAACTTGGATAAGCCATCACATTCTGAACACTTCTCATTTAAGCAATCATTTCTATAAAAGAAACAACCATCAACTCTACAACATAAAAATTGATCTAGAAAGTCTCTTGATAATTTTTGAAGCCCACTAGCACCACAATTCTCCAATATTTCTTTACTATGAAAAGTAGAACGGATGGAGCATAATAGTTCATGGTGCATAGAAAACTTGAGATGATATTTGCAACAACATGTATTTTAAATTTTAAGTGGCACACAATAAAATGGCTTCAAAGATTAAAAATCCCTTTGTGATATATGAAGACTTGAATGACTCTCTAAATTGTTTGAACAACATAGTTTGACTTACCTCCAAATAATGTATAGGATGTGGCATGCAGTCTTTGATGCCAATTCTCAACTTTAACATGTCTTTAGCATTGGGTGATACTCTTGAGCTAGAGTACCAAAATTGTGTAATTTCTTCCTTCACATCATCGAATAGCTTCTTATCAGAATGTGGAAGTCTCCCACCAAAAGCCTATGTTTCATTTTGAAGAGGATCATCAATTCTCTCTCGTCTACTAAGTGCTCTTCTCAAAGTAGTATGATTTAGGTTCAAGCCAATACAAGTTTGTCTCATATATCTACCCTTTCTCAAATGATGACTTGCCAAAGAGGTTGTAATAACCCTTCAAGCAGCTCTCTTATCCTTCTCCTTGCTATTTTTTCCAATGCTATTGAGAGCATTGAAAAGATTCTTCACAATAATGGCATTTCTTTCCAATTTTTTATTAACATGAATCTTCAATTTGGAAAACATAGGTCTCATCTTTTGCATCTTTAATAAGTGCATAAAAAGTTGACATTGCTCCACCACTATCTTGTTGCTGAAAAACATCTTATATAGTCCTGAAGCCCATAACCGAATGGTTCTTTATGATTTTTTCCCTTCCAAATTGGTAATAATTGTTTCATCAATTTCAATTATCCATTTTGGTGTTCTAGAACCTTCATGTCGATTATAATTAGGAGATATGTAAGGTTCCTGTGCATTTTCATGTTCGACATGGTCAATCATGCAATTTACATTATGACCTGGTAGCATTTCATCCTTCAAATTTTCATTCTTTAAATCTTCAATCCCAACATTATTGTTATCAATTGGTACATTTTCATTCCCCAACTACACATTCATTATCTAACTCTATGATTTCACCTTCGACCAATTCATCGTCAACTTGACTCACATTGAAAACACCTTGTCTTTTCCTTCGATGATTTACCTTGTTCCTTTCCCTATATGCTGCAATGTCTTCAATGGATACCTTCCTTTTTTGTTTAGCCTTTTGATGACTACTACTCCCCATTCAGATGACAATATTGGACACCTAATGATATATTATGAAACCTTTTTCGATCATTTGGGCCCAAAATGTGAGTTTTTCCAAATCCCATGATAATGGCCCACAAAAAGTGATGTTGTCAGGTCTATAGTGACAAGGAATACTTTGATTAAATCATGCCAGTTTAATCGGGTATTCAATCTAAGATCGGATACCTGATACTAAATCAGATATCTGATTTCAAATCGAATATTTGATATCGATGCCAAAATTTTGGAGGGAATTAAGGGGAATGTATGATGAGTAATATTATTTAGGATTATTGTTATGTATTATATATTATTATGACCTATTATTATTTTTAATATATGTGATTATTATAATATATTATTATTAAATATAATATTATATGTTATTATTATTATAATCTATAAATATAATAATAATATATATTATTATTATATATATATTATAATTATATTAAATATAATAATATATATTATTATTATTATTATATATATATATTACTATTATATTAATATTATTTTTACTATATTATTATTATATATAATAACATAATATATTATATATGTTATTAATATATAATACTATTATTATTAAATATAACAACATATATTATTATTGTTATTATTATTATTATGACCTATGATCCATTTGGTTGGTTCTAAAATGTGTCGCATTTCATCACAATGTATGTCCCTAAGGACCCTAGGACCCCTAGGGACGCATCTGGTTGGTTCAAATGCATCGAGAGTAGTCATAGGTTAATCTATGACCCCTCTCGACACATTTTAGGATAACGTATGTCCCTAGGGGCCCTAGGACCCCTAGGACCCCTAGGGATGCATGTGGTTGGTTCTAATGCATCGAGAGGCTCTCCACGCATTTCATGACAACTTATGTCCCTAGGGGTCCTAGGGCCCCTAGGGATGTATGTGGTTGGTTCTAATGCATCAAGAGGGGTCATACGTTAACCTGTGACCCCTCTCGACACATTTCAAGACAACGTATGTCCCTAGGGGCCCTAGGACCCCTAGGGACGCATATGGTTGGTTCCAATGCATCGAGAGTCTCTTAACACATTTCAAGACAACATATGTCCTTAGGGACCATAGGACCCCTAGGGATGCATGTGGTTGGTTCTAATGTGTTGAGAGGCTCTCGATGCATTTCGTGACAACCTATGTCCCTAGGGGTCCTAGGGCCCCTAGGGATGCATGTGGTTGGTTCTAATGCATTGAGAGGGGTCATAGGTTAACCTATGACCCCTCTCGATGCATTTTATGACAATGTATGTCCTTAGGTGCCCTAGGACCTCTAGGGATGCATGTAGTTGGTTATAATGCATCAAGAGGATCATAGGTTAACCTATGAACCCTCTCAATGCATTTCATGACAACCTATGTCCCTATGGGTCCTAGGGCCCTTAGGGACACATTTGGTTTGTTCCAATATGACCCCTCTCAACATATTTCACAACAGCGTATGTCCTTAGGGGTCCTAGGGTACCTAGGGATGCATTTGGTTGGTTCCAATGTGTCGAGAGGGGTCATAGGTTAACCTGTGATCTCTCTTGATGCATTTTATGATAACGTATGTCCCTAGGGGCCCTACAACCCTTAAGGACACATGTGGTTGGTTCCAATGCATTGAGAGGGGTCATAGGTTAACCTATGATAGCTCTCAATTTATTTTCTAACAACATATGTCCTTAGGGGCCCTAGAACCCCTAGGGATGTATGTGATTGGTTCTAATATGTCAAGGAGGATCATAGGTTAACTTAGGACCCCTCTAAATAGATTTTACAACAATGTATGTCCCTAGGGGCCCAAGGACCCCTATGGATGCATTTGGTTAGTTCCAATGCATCGAGAGGGGTCATAGGTTAACCTATGACTTGTCTTGACACATTTTAGGACAACGTATGTCTGTAGGGGTCCTAGGACACTTAAAGATGTATGTGGTTGATTCTAATGCATCGAGAGGGGTCATAGGTTAACTTATGACCCCTCTCGATGCATTTTATGACAACATGTGTCCCTAGGGATGCATTTTCTTGGTTCTAATGGGTCGAGAGGGATCATAAGTTAACCTATGATCCCTCTCGACATATTTTACAACAACCTATGTCCCTAGAGGCCCTAGGAACCCTAAGAATGCATGTGGTTGGTTACAATGTGTCGAGAGGGGTCATAGGTTAATCTATGATCCCTCTTGATGCATTTCACAATAACCTATGTCCCTAGGGGCCCTAGGGCCCCTAGGGATGCATGTGGTTGGTTCCAATACATAGAGAGGGGTCATAGTTTAACCTATGACCCCTCTCGACCTATTTCATGACAACGTATGTCCCTAGGGGCCCTAAAACCCCTAGGGATGCATGTGGTTGTTTCCAATGCATCGAGAGTAGTCAAAGGTTAACTTATGACCCCTCTCGATGCATTTCATGACAACGTATGTCCCTAGGGGCCTTAGGACCCCTAGGGATGCATATGGTTAGTTCCAATGCATCGAGACAGGTCATAGGTTAACCTATGACCCCTCTTGATGCATTTCATGACAATGTATGTCCCTAGGGGTCCTAGGGATGCATGTGGTTGGTTCCAATGCATCGAGAGGGGTCATAGGTTAACCTATGACCCCTCTTGATGCATTTCATGACAACATATGTCCCTAGGGGCCCTAGGGCCCCTATGGATACATGTAGTTGATTCCAATGCATCGATACCTATGACTCATCTCGATGAATTTCATGACAACATATGTCGTTAGGGGCCCTAGGGACACATGTGGTTGGTTCCAATGCATCAAGAGGGGTCATAGTTTAACCTATGACCCCTGTCAATGCATTTCATGACAACATATGTCCCTACAAGCCCTAGGGACCCTAGGGATGCATGTGGTTGGTTTCAATGCATTGAGAGGGGTCATAGGTCATCGAGAGAGGTCATAGGTTAACCTATGACTCCTCTCGATGCATTTCATGACAATGTATGTCCCTAGGGGCTCTAGGACCCCTAGGGATGCATGTGGTTGGTTCTAATGTTTCGAGAGGGGTCCTAGGTTAACCTATGATCCCTCTCGACATATTTCACAATGACATATGTCCATAGGGGCCCTGAGACCCCTAGGGACACATTTGGTTGGTTCCAATGCATCAAGAGGGGTCATAGGTTAACCTATGACCCCTCTCGATGCATTTCAGAATGATGTATGCCCCTAGGGGCTCTAGGACCCCTAGGGATGCATGTGGTTGGTTTTAATGCATCAAGAGAGGTCATAGGTTAACTTATGACCCCTCTTGATGCATTTCATGGAAACGTATGTCATGACAATGTATGTCCCTAGGGGCCCTAAGACCCCTAGGGATGCATGTGGTTGGTTCTAATACGTCGATAGGGGTCATATGTTAACCTCTGACCCCTTTTGTTGCATTTCATGACAACGTATGTCCCTAGGGGTCCTAGTACCCCTAGGGACACATGTGGTTGGTTCTAATGCACCGAGAGGGGTCATAGGTTAACCTATGACCACTCTTGACATATTTCATGACAACCTATGTCCTTAGGGTCCCTACAACCCTTAGGAATGCATATGGTTGGTTCTAATGCATTGAGAGGGGTCATAGGTTAACCTATGACCCCTCTTAATGCATTTCATGACAACAGATATCCCTAGGGGCCCTAGGAATGCTATGGATGAATTTGGTTGATTTCAATCCATCGAGAGGGATCATAGGTTAACCTATGATCCCTCTTGATCTATTATGACTAGCCACATGCATTTCTAGGGGTCCTAGGGCCTATACAAACATAAGTTGTTGTGAAATGCATTGAGAGGGGCCCCTAAGGACATAGGTTGTTATGAAATGCATCGAGAGGGATCATAGGTTAACATATGACCCCGCTCAATGCATTTCATGACAACTTATGTCCATAGGGGCCCTAGGACACCTAGGGACGCATTTGGTTGGTTATAATGCATCAATAGGGATCATAGGTTAACCTATGACCCATCTCGACACATTTCACCCCAATGTATGTCCTTAGGGGCCCTATACCCCTAGGGATGCATGTGGTTGGTTCCAATGCATTGAGAGGGGTTGTAGGTTAACCTATGACCCCCTCTCAACTCATTTCATGACAACGCATGTCCCTAGGGGCCCTAAGACCCCAGGGATGCATGTGGTTGGTTCCAATGTGTTGAGAGGGGTCATAGGTTAACCTATGACCCCTCTTAACACATTTCATGATAACCTATCCCTAGGGGCCCTAGAACCCCTAGGGATGCATGTGGTTGTTTCTAATGCGTCAAGAGGGGAGAGGGGTTATAGGTTAACCTATGACCCCTATTGATGCATTTCATGACAACGTATGTCTTGAGGGGCCCTAGAAACACTAGGGACACATTTGATTTGTTTCAATGTGTCGAGAGTGGTCATATGTTAACCTATGACTCCTCTCGACGTCTTTCAGGACAACCTATGTCCCTAGGACCCCTAAGGATGCATGTAGTTGGTTCTAATGCGTCATCTTGACATATTTCACAATAACATATGTCCCTAGGGGACCTAGGACCCCTAGCGATGCATATGGTTGGTTCCAATGCATTGAGAGGGGTCATAGGTTAACCTATGACTTGTCTCGATGCATTTCATGACAACGTATGTCCTTAGGGTCCCTACAACCCTTAGGGACACATGTGGTTAGTTCTAATGCATTGAGAGGGGTCGTAGGTTAACGTATGACCCCTCGATGCATTTCATGACAACATATGTCCCTAGGGGCCCTACAACCCCTAGGGACACATGTGGTTGGTTTCAGTTTGTCGAATGCATTTCATGATAATGTATGTCCTTAGTGGTCCTAGAACCCCTAGGGACACATGTGGTTGGTTCTAGTGTGTCGAGAGGGGTCATAGGTTAACCTATGACCCCTCTCGAAGCATTTCATGACAACGCATGTCCCTAGGGGTCCTAAGACCCCTAGGGATGCATGTGGTTGGTTCTAATATGTCGAGATGGGTTATAGGTTAACTTATGACCCCTCTAGATGCATTTCATGACAACGTATGTCTCTATAAGCCCTAGTACCCCTAGGGATGCATGTGGTTGGTTTTAATGCATCTAGAGGGGTCATAGGTTAACCTATGACCCCTCTCGACTCATTTCATGAAAATACATGTCCCTAGGGGCCCTAGAACCCCTAAGGATGCATGTGATTGATTCTAATATGTTGAGATGCCCTCTCAATGCATTTCACAACAACGTATGTTCGGACGCATTTGGTTGGTTCCAATGCATTGAGAGGGATCATATGTTAACCTATGATCCTTCTCGATGCATTTCATGAAAATGTATGTCCCTAGGGGCCATAGGACTCCTAGGGACGCAAGTGGTTCTCGATGCATTTCACAACAACATATGTCCCAAGGGGCCCTAGGATCCCTAGGGATGCATTTGGTTGGTTCTAATGCATCTAGAGTGGTCATAGGTTAACCTATGACCCCTCTTGACACATTTCATGACAACCTATGTCCCTAAAGGCCTTAGGACCCCTAGGGATGCATATGGTTGGTTCTAATGCATCTAGAGGGGTCACTAGGGGCCCTAGGGACACATGTTGTCATGAAATGCATCAAAAGGGGTCATATGTTAACTTATGACTCCTTTCAATACATTTCATGACAATATTATATTTAATAATAATATAATACTATATATTTTAATATAATAATAATAATATATTATTAGATTATATAACAATAATATTCATATATGTTACTAGATTATAGATTTAATAATAATAACCATATATATTATTATATATAATAATAATCATATAATATTACTATATATATTTAATAATAATAATATTTATCATATATATTACTATATTATATTTAGTTATAATAATAATTATTATATTTAGAACTATGTTATATTTAATAATTATAATCGTATATAATAATAATAGTTAATAATAATAATCATAATCATATGTAATAATAATATAATGTCCACACTTCCCCCAAATAAATTTCCCTCTAAAACCCTCTAAAGTTTCCCTCTCAAATTTCTCTCCAAAATTCCAATTGGAAAATTTCTTCTCTCAAATTTCCCTCCCTCCAAAATTGCAATTGGAAAATCTTTCCTCTCAAATTTCTCTCCAAAATTGCAATTGAAAAAATTCATAGTGATCGGATACCCGATTTCATATCGGGTATCCGAATACAGATCACATACCCAATTTTATTTTAGATATCCAATTCGGCTCGATATTTACCAAGCCTATTTGGCCAACCCAAAAAACATGTTTGAGAAGGGTTTCACTGACACTCAGACTTCGGGTAGCCATCTAACAATGTTATTTTTATCAAAATTGAATGAAATGAAAAGGGTTTTTTTATAACACTCTCAAGATTCCATCGATATAATTGCTATCAAATTCTAAGTTCGATAAGTATTTATTGGTTAAATTTCAATGAAGATGATTGTAAAGTGTTGATTGACATACTGATTGAAAAATAGCTATAACTTTCAAATAGTATAACATTTTTTAAATCTAAAAGCTGCATCACATTCTATGCTTTTCCTAGTATAAGGGAAAAAAAATTGGTAAAGTTTTCAATTAGTTAAGGTGGTCAGACACAAGAGTTTTTTTTCTGAAAAATTTTTAGTATAAAATTCATATTTAATTATTTATTTGGAATAAAAATACCCAAAAATATGCATCACATCCAGGCATGAGTCTACTTTTTATATCTATAATTATATTTTAAAAATATTATCATTTGATTTTGATTAAGGTGGTCAGACATACACCTACTCTTTTTTTTAGCCCTAAAATTTTCGTAGTACTACAATAAAATCTAAACTTTTGACCAATCAAATATTTTTTTCTCCAAATAAGGCCTAGTAGTTTAGAAATTACATTCAATTTCCAACAAATTATTTTCTTACAACTTTCTGATATAGAGTACAGAACCACTTTAAAATTATGTGTCAAGTTGACATAACCATGATTTGTTGGTTTTTCACTACCACTTAAGGCCATAGTTTGGTTGATCATGATCCTGCACATACCCATCAAGAGTGGCATATTATTATGTGTCTTATATTGGTGTAGTCCCTAAGGTAGCAGAGCAGGTGCCTCATTTCTCTAAGTATGCGAGAGCATCAGTGGGTGCACATATGTCAGCTAGAGTAGATGCACCTCCTCCTCCTCTTCCACCCAGAGACGAAGGAGAAGGATGTAGTTAGTTATCTCTCTTCTGTCTTAGTTCTGATCATGTATTCTGTGATGTATCAACATCTTTTTGTATCATTTTTGAGATCGATAGTGCTTGAGTAGCATTCATTTTTGTATCGATGTACATTCTAACTCCATATATATATATATATATATATATATATATATATGAGCTTGTGTTTGGTACTATTACATGTATCACACTTTGTTTTGCTTATGATTGTTCATACATGAGATGTGTAGCTAGATGATTTTGATCAATGCAAATGTATAATGTATTGATACATAGTGTAGATGAGATATAGAGATGTGATGTATGTTTGTGACATTATTTTGATGATGTATAGATGAAAGATATGATAATGAAAAATGAATCTATACTAACATCTCATGTAGGATTTACCATTGTTTTCCCATGATAGGTGTGCCATCAAATCTGTAAAGATCAACCAAGGAATAAAATGCTTGTGTAGTCATGATGAAATGTGATACATTAAAGAAAACAATGATCTTTCAAGTTGAAAGATACAAGTAAAGAAGTATCCAAATTTTATGCCCTAATTCATTTTGAATATGAAATGCACTCTTATGCTGGATGCAATCCATAGGACAGATTAATAAACTCGTAAGATAGTTATCATTGTAGAGCATCTTATTTAGACCCTTGAATGTCATACAATTTGCACTAACATTGCAATCATGAGAATATGAATATGACATGTGTCTTAGTTTTGTCAGTATTAGATGTAAGCATTAAGGTACAAAAAGCCAGTGTTAATGTCAAATTGGTTTTGACATATGAGTGACAATATACTTAAGTAATTTACTTAGTTCATGCCAAAAAATTAATGCATGCCAAGCATAAGTTGTCAGATAGTCTATGTTGAGAGACAACTATTTAGTGTGAGCCAAGTAACTAGTAAGTGCCAGGTCAGTCAAGTGTTGAGCAAATGGTATGTGTCAAGCTATTTAGACGTTGAGTGATCAGTGGATGCCAAGTCATTTAGAGGCTAAGTTACAACATTAAAGTTTTAGTTGATGCCGAACATCAGGGACTTCAAGTGCATAGTTACATAGCTTTGACATAGTTGTTTGTAATGACACAAAATTCTATGTAAACCATTTTTGGGCCGACTTAAGGATTATTTTATGATCTTTGATGATAAGGACAAATCTTGATGCAAGAGCATCCAGTGGTGTAAGGGTAATCCTGTATCACCTAAAAATATGCTTAGTGTTAGTTTCTATTTAAATTATTTTCATTTCTGGATACCCATTTGGGTCAAATAAATATTCTAACTCTCATGGTTCCACTATTGGTTTTTTGGGTTAGAGTTTTTGAGCACCTTGGGATATGTGCCAATGTAGAAAATGAGATATTTTGTACTTGAGCCATAATTATGATAATTTAGAGGATTTAAGTTGGAGGGATGATTTTATTTGTAATTTAAAACTCTCCAAAAAAAGAATCAAGTCAAAAGGCTTTACGGTTTGAAAGTTATTGCAATTTTAAGTTACCTAGAGATCTCCTAAGAGTGCTTTTGAGTTAGATTAAAGGCTCTAAATGACCTCGTATGGGCACAAAAAATGGGGGATGAGCAAGGCTGGTCCATAAGGCTATAGAGTGCTTTGAGAGCTTTTTGGAAATTTAAATGATTCACCAATCAAAATCCCAGATCAAAAGTTATGCCTCCCAGAAGTTGGACTACCATTTCTGGATTCTTCTAATTTTACACCAGCATAATTTATAGAACCTTCTATTTTTGGGGTGGATGTCAAATGGAATATTATAGAATGTACTCCTAACCCTAAACCTAATTGGGGTTTATTTAAGAATATTTCTAGCAATGTAAAGGTAGTTCTTGGTGGAGTTTGAGAGAAGGTACTGTGAGGAGGACGTTTCTCTAGGATTTGAACATTGTAAGCCCATATCGCATGTCTTTGAGTCTATTTATGTGTGTTGAATGTAGTAGAAAATTTTACTAAATAATCATATTCCTTTTTTTCCTATTGCATTTGTTTTGGTTGTGGCTTGTGCCTTCTTCAAGTGGTATTAGAATAGGTTTTCCTAAGTGTGTAGACAGAGCGCCTACTATGAGGTAGTTTGCACCAGGACTGTGTGGTTGTGGGCTTGAGACAAGAAGATTCCTCCACAAAGGAAGCATGGTGGAAGGTCTAGAGTTGTTACTCCTAAGGGTAGGGCCCTCCAGAGACAAGTCCAAGCATTGCAGGAGGAGATACATAGAGGGATGAATATTGTTGTAGGCAATGAAAGTGAGGAAGAAAATGGAGAAAAAGGAAATATTTGGCCAGAAGGGGAAGGAGAAGGAGAAGTCCTAAACTAAGTAGAGGAGAGGATTTTTAGGGCCATTGCTAAGCTTGGAAAAAGATTCTTGGAAAAAGACCTAAAATTGATGTGGGTATGTTTTCAGAAAGTCTAAACCCAGATGAGTTGATCGATTGGATCAATGAACTAGATGAATATTTTGAGTACAAGGACATTGGGGACTTAGATATAGTTAAGTTTGAAAAGGAAAAAATGAAAGGACATGCCAAAATCTAGTGGCAAGATATTTAGCTAGAAAGAAATAGAAGAGGAAAGGAGAAAATCACAAGATGGGATCGCATGATGGACAAACTAAAGAAGCGGTTCATTCCTGTCAATTATGAGCTTGATTTGTTCAAGAAAATGCAAGGGTTAAAGAAAGCAAGAAAATCTATCTAGGAATATACAGAGGAATTTTATCGAGTTCTTATAGGGGTAGGGCATGCAGAAGAAAACAACAAGAAGGTCACCCGTTACCTTAGTGGGTTAAGACCTAGCATTTACGAGGAGTTAAGTTTGGTTAGAATGACTAGCATTGAAGAGGCATACCAGTTTTCCCTATAAGTTGAGAAGAAGCTAAAAAAAAGGTTTGATGGAAGGTAGAGAGGGCGTGGTCAAGGAGAAGGGGTAGTGGTAGGTCATTTGGAGGCCAAAATGAGAACCAGAGGAAAAATGAAGATGTGGGTACTAGCTGAAACTAGAGGAACAAGGGTTTCAACCACTCCCATGATCAAAACTTTGGAGATCAAAGAGGAAGAGCTAGAGGATGTGGAAAACATTTAGGAAGAAGAGGCTTCAATGGTACCTAATTTTATTGTAATGAAGAAGGTCACCGTGCCTTTGAATGCCTTCAATGCCAAGGAAGGACAAATAGAAGAGTTGATGGTCAAGCAAGGGTTGCTCATGTGGATGAGGATGCATGGTCATCACATTTAGAGGATGCAAAAAGAGGAGAAGTTGTAGTAAATGAAAGGGTCTTACTAAGTGGTGATACTAAACCTAGACAAAGGAGGAGTTTGTTTCATACCAAGTGCAAGTGTGAGGTTAAATAATGTGATGTGATTGTTGATGGTGGAAGCACTGAAAACTTGGTGTCAAAAGAGATGGTCTCAAAGCTAAAGCTCAAGAGGGAGAAACACCCCCAACCCTATCAAATTTCATGGGTCAAGGATGAGCATAAGGTCCTAGTTAGAAAACAATGTCTGGTGAAGTTCAAGAATGGGAGTTACCAAGATGAGATTCTCTGTGACATCATTCCAATGGATGTTTGTCATTTATTGTTGGGAAGGCTGTGGCAGTTTGATAGGCATGATGTACATGATGGTCATGCAAATACATACTCTCTAACAAAGGATGGAGTTCACCATAAACTAAAACCCTTGATAAAGGAAGGTGAAAAGGTATGCAATATTGATAGGGTATGTCTTGTTGATAGAAGAAATTTTTTGGATGGCATGAAACATCAACGTATGTGTTATGCTTTGATTCCTAGAAAAGATAAGGAAGGAAGTAGTGAAATTCCATTTGAAGTTTTAGGCCTATTAAGTGAGTATGGAGATTTCATCTCTAATAATGTTCCAAAAGGGTTGCCACAAGTAAGGAAAATCAGTCATCAAATAGATTTAATCCTTGGAGCTAGTTTGCCTATGAAGGTTGCTCATAGGATGACTCCTACTGAAACTGAGGAGCTAAACAGACAAGTTCAAGAGTTGTTGAGGAAAGGTTTGATTTGAAAAAGCTTGAGTCCATGTGTAATACCTATAGCGCTAGCACAAAAGAAGGATGGAGAGTGGAGAATTTGTACAGACTCTTGGGCCATAAATAGAATAACAATCAAGTATTGGTTCCCTTTGCAAAGAATGAATGATCTTATGGATTGTTGGAGTGGAGCTTAGTATTTCATAAAGATAGATCTCAAGAGTGGCTATCACTAGATACATATACAAAGGGTAGATGAGTGGAAAAATGTATTCAATACTAAGGAGGGTCTATATGAGTGGTTACTCATGGCCTTTGGACTAATCAATGCACCAAGCACCTTCATGCAGCTTATGAATGAGGTACTAAAGAAATTTTTCAGAAAATTTTTTATTGTCTATCTGGATGATATTTTAATTTTTAGCAACTCTTTGGATGAAAATTTATTGCACATTCATAATGTCCTTTAAAGGTTGAGGGAAGAGAAATTGTTGATTAATTTGAAGAAGTTTAGCTTCGTCAAAAAGGAGTTAGTCTATTTGGGGTTTGTTGTATCAGTTAAGGGTCTCAAAATGGATCTCAAAAAGGTAAAGGCCATCCTAGAATGGCCTACTCCAAGGTTTGCTACTGAGGTGAGGTCATTCCATGGTCTAGTTAGTTTTTATAGGACTTTCATTAGAAATTTCAGTGGCATATGTGCACCCCTAACTAAAACAATGGGGGGGGATAGAAAAGAGTTCAAGTGGACTACAGGAGCTACAAGGTGTTTTGAATTGTTGTAGAAGAAGGTGACAAAGAAACATGTGTTGGCACTTCTTGATTTCAATAAAATGGTCTAGGTGGATTGTGATGCTAGTGGTAGTGCTATTGGGGTTGTATTGAGCTAAGAAGGTAAGTGTATTGTCTATTTTAGTGAAAAATTGAATGATGCAAAGAAGAAGTATTATATTTATGATTAGGAGTTCTATGCAATAGTTCAAGCTTTAAAGAAATGGAGGCATTAATTATTGCCAAAATAAATTGTCTTGTATACTAATCACCAGGCATTGCAGTACCTATATAGCCAAGGTAAATTGAATTAGAGACATTTGAAATGGGTAGAGTTCATGCAAAGCTATACATTTGTGTTGAAACATAGAAGTGGAAGGTCTAATAGGGTAGTAAATGCATTGAGTAGAAGACAGTTGTTGTTGATAATGCAGGTTGAAGTTGTTGGGTTTGATGAACTCAATAATATGTACCCTAAGGATCTTGATTTTGCTGAAGCATAGAAGGCTTATAAAGAACCTATTACTCTAGATAGGACCAGGTGGCTAGATTATTTGATTCAGGATGGTATGTTGTCCAAGGTCCAGCAATTGTGTATTCCAAAGAATTCTATGAGGGAGAACATGATCAAGGAGAAACATAATGGAGGAATGGCAAGACACTTTGGTCAGGATAAGACTATTGCCATTATTAGAGAACATTATTTTTGGCCTCAATTGTTACAAGATGTGAAGAAGTTTGTGCAGAGTTGTCAAGTATGTCAAGCAGCCAAAGGATTTAGTCACAATACTGGACTCTATCGGCCATTGCCTATTCCATCAAAGCCTTGGGAGGACATAAGTATGGATTTTGTTTTAGGATTGCTGAGGACACAAAGGCGTAATGACTCAATATTTGTGGTGGTTCATAGGTTCTCCAAGAAGGCACACTTTATTCCATGCCACAAGACTCATGATGCAGTACATATTGCATATTTGTTTTTCAAAGAAGTGGTGAGACTACATTGTCTCCCAAAGACTATTGATTTTGATAGAGATACTAAATTTGTGGGGTATTTTTGGAGGACTTTGTGGAAGAAGTTGAGGATGGAATTGAAGTTCAATTCTACACATCATCCATAGACTGACGAACAAACATAAGTGGTAAATAGAAGTCTGGGCAATTTGTTGAGGTGTTTAGTGGGAGATAAGCCCAAGGGATGGGATTTGATTCTACCACAAGTAGAATTTTCTTACAATAATTCTATAAATGGGAATACTGATAGATCACCATTCCAAATTGTGTATGGGAGTAGTCCAAGGACTGCACCAAAGTTGAGAAAGATGGAGCTAGGGGAGAGGACAAGTGTTGAGGCAGAAGAATTTGCTAAACATATCAAGAATCTACATGAGGAGGTACATGCACATATTACCAAGATGAACCAATAGTATAAGGCTAGGGTAGATAAAAAGAGGAGACATAAGGAGTTCCAAGTAGGGGATCTAGTTATGGTATACTTGAGGAAGGAACAAATTTCCGAGGGTACCTACAACAAGCTAAAGATGAAAAAATTTGGTCCTTGCAAAATTTTGCAGAAACATGACTCTGGAAATGCATATGAGGTGGAGTTGCAAGATGGGATTCACATTTCTCCTATCTTCAATATTGTAGACTTAATAGAATATCATGATGATGGTGCAGATGAGGGGTTGATGCTAGAGCCATGTCCAATTCCTACTTCAGTGAAGGAAGAGATTGAAGACATTCTGGATAGTCATGTGGGCTGGAGTACCAGAAACAAGCAGTATGAAGAATACCTGGTGAAGTGGAAAGGATGACCAATAGAAGGATCAACTTGGATATCTGCAATGGAGGTTGCCCATTTGGGTTTCCTTCTACTAGCTACAAAGTGACATGATCACTTTTCAAACTACCTTGGGTGTCTTATGTAGGAGCATCTAGTGGTGTAAGGGCAATCTTGTATCACCCAAAAATATGCTTAATTTTAGTTTCTGTTTAAAGTTTTTTCATTTTTGGATACCCATTTTGGTCAAATAAAGATTTCAACTCTCATAGTTCCACTATTGGTTTTTTGGGTTAGAGTTTTTGAGCACCTTGGGATATGTGCTAATGTAAAAAATGAGTTATTTTGTAATTGATCCATAATTATGATGAGTTAGAGGGTGTAAGTTGGAGGGATGATTATATTTGTAATTTAAAACACTCCAGTAAAAGAATCAAGTCAAAAGGATTTACGATTTGAAAGTTAGTGCAATTTTAAGTTGCTTGGAGACCTCCTAAGAGCATTTCAAAGTCAAATTTGAGGCACTAAATGACCTTGTATGGGCTCAAAAAATGGGGGATGAGAAAATCTGGTCCATAGGGCTATAGAGAACTTTGAGAGATTTTCAAAAATGTAAACAATGTGTCAATCAGTGTTCCAGATCAAAAGTTATGCCTCCTAGAAGTTGGACTACCATTTTTGGGTTCTTCTAATTTTACACCAGCTTCTAACATGATTTCTAGAACTTTCTATTTTGGAAATGGATGCCAAATGGCATATTCTAGAATGTATTCCTAACCCTAAACCTAATTGGGGTTTATTTAGGAACATTTTTGGCATCGTAAAAGCAGTTCTTGGTGGAGTTTGAGAGAAGGTACTGTGAGGAGAACTTTTCTCTAGGATTTGACCATTGTAAGCCCAGAGGGAATGTCTTTGAGTCCATTTACATGTGTCAAATGGAGCAACACATTTTATTGATAATAATATTTCTTTTTTTTCTTGTTACATTCATTTTGGTTGTGGCTTGTGCCTTCATCAAATCTTAATTATGAATCCCTATGCATTACACACATCCAATCAAAAAAAGGGAAGGTTTAAGCGGCAATATGGGTGAATCACTACCATTGATTCATACCTAACCCTAAGTCACCTAAGTCTTCTTAAGGAAGACAAACCCTAAACTTTCTAAGTATGCAAAAGGAATTGAAGAGAGTTTGCATGCACAAACAGAGAATTCATGGTGATTAAGGTGTTATGAATTGTATTACATTGCAGAATCAGTTAAAGTAGAAAAGAGGAAAGGAATCAGAGGACAACCGATATACATCTGATCAGAAAAGATCAAGCACACATCAGTATAGTGGTAATCTAACATTAAGTAACAGAGTCCTAACTGAAGGATCACAACAAAGTGCTAATCAAAAGATCATTACTAAGACATTTTAACAAGTGAATCAATTAAGTCTCTTAATAGAGCAGTCTTTACAGGTTGTTGTAAATCCTTTAACAGGGTGCTTACTTTATTGTAAGTTAAAGTCATTTTACTAGGCACACTTTTAGTAGGATGTTTAAATCCATTAATAGGGCAAGATCTAACAACCTTGTAAGCCTTTAATAGGTAAAATCTTTTACGGGGTAGATCATGTTTCATGGTCAAACATTGTAACCTTCATTGGATACACTTTATTATTGTAGTAGTGAAGACTTGTGAGTCTCATCCTCACCCCATTTTTATCTTCTCCTTGGAGGGTTTCTAGGTAACCAAATATCTTGTGTCATACATGTGTTGAATATTTTACTTTTATGCTATGGATGTATATGCTTAATTTGGTATTTCAGTTTATATGCATAGATTGTGAGATGGATGTGTGGCAAGTAGATTTAGAGGTTGAAAGTTTGAAGTGTTGATTCACCCCCCACCCCTCTTAGAGTTTACTTCCCTATTGTATTTCCAACAATTGATATCAGAGCACAATTCTCTGAAAGTAAAGCTTTGCAGCTTTGAAGAAAGATCTTGAAGATGGATGTCTACAAGTTGGGAAAGACTATTTAGAACTAGACGATTGAAATACAGCTTACCTTACATCAACTGAATGAAACAAGTGATGAGTTAAAGAGATCATTGAAAAGAAGGAAGGAAATTGCTATTGAAGAGAATGACACATGATATCAAGAGATTAACACTACTAAATTATTTGCAAATAGAAACTCCAATGAATTTGATGCAGCTATTGTAGATTTGATGAAAAAGAATGGAATTCTAACTAAAGAAGTCAAAAATATCAAAAGAGAATAAGAAGTCTAATCAATATTATTATGTGAGGTGATTGAGCAGAAAAATAAACCTGAAGAGGAAAAAGTCATGGTTGAAGATAACAAAAGGATTTTGACAAATAGACTAGAAGGGAAAACATCATAGATAACTAAGATTGCTAACATGCAATTGGAAACATAGGGTCAAATGATGATTGAAAATCATGAACTGAATGTAGAGGATATTGAGATCACAACACTGAAGTTGCAGAATGAACAACTAATAAATGATCTGAAAAGAGAAAGGAGTTTGTTGATAGTTTCAACAAACCTAGTGAAGCCATCAAATACTTTGAACAATCGATTAGATCCCCCAGATCCAATAGTGATGCTTTTGGATTGGGTTACACTACTACTAAAGAAGGAGAATCATCCAAAAATAGTAAAGAAAGAAGTAACATAGGTAAAAAATCCAAACCCTCTTGTCATAATTGTGGTAAGATGGATCATATTGCTAATATTTGTAGGAGAAAGACTGCAAATCAGAATCCTAAGCATAATTTCATGGTCATTTCCATAAATGCAACAAACAAGGATATTAGATGCATGAATACAGAACCAAGACCACAAGCACACAAAGATTTGAAGGATACTCCTATAACTATCAAAACTATGGAAAGCATATGAGTGAAAATCCAAACTTAAATGGTCATAAAACAAGCAAACAAGGGTAAAGCACAATGGAAACTCTTATAATTGAGATTATAATACAAGGTATAGTTGTCACTACTATGCATTGTCGATGATACCACCTCAAGTTTTGATGATTCAAGATGTAAGATGTTGTTACACATGTAAGGTGGGTAGTTTTGAGATAATGGGTGTTGCACACATTACATAATATTTCTATATTGTATTATTTTATTTGATTATGTAATGTTGCACCTAGATGGACGTGCAACATGCAAATATTCTAATGCATGGGCATCCAATGGTGTAAGGGCAATCTTGTATCACCCAAAAATATGCTTAGTATTATTTTTTGTTTAAAGTGTTTTCATTTTTGGATACCCATTTGGGTCAAATAAAGATTCCAACTCTCATACTTCCACTATTGGTTTTTTGGGTTAGAGTTTTTTAGCACTTTGAGATACGTGCCAATGCAAAAAAAGGGTTATTTTGTAATTGAGAAATAATTATGAGGATTTAGAGGGTTTAAGTTGAATACATGATTATATTTGTAATTTAAAACACTCCAAAAAAAGAATCAGGTCAAAAGGCTTTATAGTTTGAAAATTATTGCAATTTTAAGCTGACTAGACCTCTTAAGAGTGTTTCAAAGTTAGATTTGAGGCATTAAATGACCTTGTACAGGCTCAAAAAATGGGGGATGAGAAAATCTGGTCCATATAACTATAGAGCACTTCGAGAGCTTTCCAAAAATATAAATGATTCGTCAATCGGAGTCCCGGATCAAAAGTTATGCCTCCCAGAAGTCGGACTACCATTTCTAGATTCTTCTAATTTTACACTGGCCTCTAACATGATTTCTAGAATCTTCTATTTTGATGGTGGATGCCAAATGGCATATTCTAGAATGTATTCCTAACCCTAAACCTAATTGGGGTTTATTTAAGAACATTTCTGGCATTGTAAAGGCAGTTTTTGGTGGAGTTTGAGAGAAGGTATTGTGAGGAGGACTTTTCTCCATCATCTGACCATTGTAAGCCCATAGGGCATGTCTTTGAGTCTCTTCTACATGTACTAAATATAGTAGGAGATTTTACTAATAATAATATTCCAATTTTTCTTGTTGCATTCATTCTGGTTGTGGCTTGTGTCGTCATCAAGTGGTATTAGAGCAGATTTTCCTAAGTGTGTAGATAGAGCACTGACTATGTGGCAGTTTACACCAGGACTATGTGGTTGTGGGTTTGAGACAAGAATATTCCTCCATGAAAGGAGTGTTGTGGAAGGGCTAGATTTATTACTCTTGAGGTTAGAGCCCTCTAGAGACAAGTCCAAGAATTACAGGAGCAGATCCGTAGAGGGATGAATGTTGCCGCAGGTGATGAAAGTGAGGAAGAAAATGAAGAAGAAGGAAATATTGGGCTAGAAGGGGAAGGAGATAGAGAAGTCCTAAACTAGGTAGAGGAGAGGCTTTTTATGGCCATTGCTAAGCTTGGAAAAAGACCTAAAGTTGACATGGGTATTTTTTCGGGAAGTCTAAACTCAAATGAGTTAATTAATTGGATCAGTGAACTAGAGGAATATTTTGAGTATTAGGATATCGAGGACCTAGATAGGGTTAAGTTTGCAAAGGCCAAAATGAAAGGTCATGCCAAAATCTAGTGGTAAGAGATTAAGTTGGAAAGAAATAGAAGAGGAAAGGAGAAAATCACAAGATGGGATCACATGGTGGACAAACTACAGAAGTAGTTCATTCCTATTGATTACAAGCTTGATTTGTTCAAGAAAATGCAATGGTTAAAACAAGCAAGAAAATCTGTCCAGGAATATATAGAGGAATTTTACCGAGTTCTTATCAGGGTAGGGCATGTAGAAGAAAACAAGGAAGGTTGCCCATTACCTTAGTGGGTTAAGACCTAGCATTTAGGAGGAGTTAAGTCTGGTTAGAATGACTAGCATTGAAGAGGCATACCAGTTTGCCTTGTGAGTTGAGGAGAAGCTAAAAAAAAGGTTTGATGGAAGGCAAAGAGAGAAAAATCAAGGAGGAAGGGGGGTGGCAGGTCATTTGGAGGTCGAAATGAAAAATAGAGGAAAAATGAAGATGTGGGTACTAGCCAAAACTAGAGGAACAAGGGTTTCAACCACTCCTGTGATCAAAACTTTGGAGATCAGAGAGGAAGAGGTAGAGGAAATAGACAAGGTTCAAGAAGTACTTTTTTGGTACTTATTTTCATTGCAATGAAGAAGGTCATCATGCCTTTGAATGCCCTCAATTCCAAGGAAGGATAGATAGTTGAGTTGATGGACAAGCAAGGGTTACTCATGTGGATGAGGATGCACAATCATCACATTCAAAGGATGCAGAAAGAGGTGAGATTCAAGTAAATGGAAGGGTCTTACTAAGTGGTGAGACTGAACCTAGAAAAAGGAGGAGATTATTTCATACCTTGATTGGGAGTTACCATGATGAGCTAATCTATGACATCATTCCAATGGATGTCTACCATTTATTGTTGGGAAGGCTGTGGTAGTTTGATAGGCATGTTGTACATGATGGTCATGCAAATACATACTCTCTGACAAAGGATGGAGTTTGCCACAAACTGAAGCCCTTAATAAAGGAAGGTGAAAAGGTATGCAGTAGTGCTAGGGTATGTCTTGTTGATGGAAAAAAGTTTTTGGATGGCATGAAACATCAATGCATGTGTTATGCTTTGATTCCTAGAAAAGATAAGAAAGGAAGTAGTGAAATTCCACTTGAAGTTTCAGGCCTATTAAGTAAGTATGGAGATGTCATCTGTGATAATGTTTCATAAAGTTTGCCACCAGTAAGGCAAATTGGTCATCAAATAGATTTAATCTCTGGAGCTAGTTTTCCTAACAAGGCTGCTCATAGTATTACTCCTACGAAAACTAAGGACCTAAATAAACAATTTCAGGAGTTGTTGAGGAAAGGTTTGATTTGGGAGAGCCTGAGTCCATGTGCAATACCTGCAGTGCTGGCACCAAAGAAGGATGGAGAGTGGAGAATGTGAATAGACTCTCAAGCTATAAATAGAATAACCATCAAGTATCGATTCCCTTTTCCAATAATGGATGATCTTATGTACTATTTGAGTGGAGCTGAGTACTTCACAAAGATAGATCTCAAGAGTATCTATCACCAAATACATATACTAGAGGGAGATGAGTGGAAGATTGCATTCAAGACCAAGGAGGTTCTATATGAGTGGTTATTCATGCCTTTGGACTGACCAATGTACCAAGCACCTTCATGTGGCTTATGAATGAGGTAATAAATAAATTCTTGGGAAATTTTGTTATTGTCTATCTGGATGATATTTTAATTTTCAGCAAGTCTTTGGATGAACATTTATTACACATTTGTAGTGTCCTTGAAAGGTTGAGGGAAGATAAATTGTTGATTAATTTGAAGAAGTTTAGCTTTGTCAAAAAGGAGTTAGTTAATTTGTTGTTTGTTGTATCAGTTGAGGGTCTCAAAATGGATTGAAAGAAGGTAAAAGCCATCCTCAAATGACCTACACCAAGGTCTACTACTAAGGTGAGGTCATTCCATGGTCTAGTTAGTTTTTATAGGAGGTTCACTAGAAATTTCAGTGGCATATGTGAACCCCTGACTAGAACAATGAAGGGGGATATAAAAGAGTTCAAGTGGACTACAAGAGCTACAAGAAGTTTTGAATTGTTGAAGAAGATGGTGACAGAGCAACCTGTGTTGGCACTTCTTGATTTTAATAATGTATTCTAGGTGGATTGCAATTCTAGTCGCAGTGCTATTGGGGTTGTATTGAGCCAAGAAGGTAAGCCTATTGCCTATTATAGTGAAAAACTAAATGATGCAAAGAAGTAGTCTGTTTATGATCAGGAGTTCTATGCAATAGTTCAAGCCTTAAAGAAATGGAGGCATTATTTATTTCCAAAAAAAAAATTCTTGTATAATTAGATCACTAGGCATTGCAGTACCTAAATAGCCAAGGTAAATTGAATCAGAGACATTTGAAATGGTTAGAGTCCATGCAAAGCTATACATTTGTGTTGAAACATAGAAGTGGAAGGTCTAATAGGGTAGCGAATGCATTGAGTAGGAGATAGTTGTTGTTGATACTAATGCACGTTGAAGTGGTTGGGTTTGATGAACTCAAAAATTTGTACCCTAAGGATCTTATTTTTTCTGAAGCATGGAAGGCTTGTAAAGAACTTGTTACTCTAGATAGGACTAGGTGGCTAGATTATTTGATTTAGGATGGTATGTTGTTCAAGGGTAGTCAATTATGTTTTCCAAGAAATTCTATGAGGGAGAACTTGATCAAGGAGAAACATAGTGGAGGAATGGCAAGACACTTTGGTCGAGATCAGACTATTGGCATTATTAGAGAACATTATTTTTGGCCTCAATTGTCACAAGATGTGAACAAGTTTGTGTAGAGTTGTCAAGTATGTCCAACATCCAAAAGATTTAGTCACAATACTGGACTTTATCAACCATTACCTATTCCATCAAAGCCTTGAGAGGACATGAGTATGGATTTTGTTCTTGGATTTCCAAGGACACAAAGGGGTAATGCTTAGTATTTGTGGTGGTTGATAGGTTCTCCAAGATGGTGCATTTCATTCCATGCCACAAGACTCATGATGTAGTACATATTACAGATTTTTTTTTTAGAGAAGCGGTAAGACTACATGGTCTCCCAAAGAGTATTGTTTCTGATAGAGATACTAAATTTGTGGGGTATTTCTGGAGGACTTTGTGGAAGAAGTTGAGGATGGAATTGAAGTTTAGTTCTACACATCATCCATAGACTGACGGACAAACAGAAGTGGTGAATAGAAGTCTGGGCAATTTGCTGAGGGGTTTAGTTAGAGATAAGCCCCAAGGGATGGGATTTGGTTCTACCACAAGAAGAATTTGATTACAATAATTCTATAAATAGGAGTGTTGGTAGATCACCATTCCAAATTATGTATGGGAGTAGTCCAAGGATTGCACTAGAGCTGAGAAAGATGGAGCAAGGGGAGAGGGCAAGTGCTGAGGTAGAAGAATTTTTTGAACATGTCAAGAATCTACATGAGGAAGTACATGCACATATTACCAAGATGAACCAACAGTATAAGGCTAGGGTAGATTAAAAGAGGAGACATAAAGAGTTCCAAGTAGGGGATTTGGTTATGGTATAATTGAGGAAGGAATGATTTCCAGTGGGTACCTACAACAAACTGAAGATGAAAAAATTTGGTCCTTGCAAAATTTTGAAGAAACATGACTCAGGAAATGAATATGAGGTAAAATTGCCAAATGGGATTAACATTTCTCCTATCTTCAATATTGCAGACTTAACATAATATCATGATGACAATGCAGATGAGGGGTTGATGCTGGAGCCATGTCCAATTCCTACTTCAGTGAAGGAACATATTGAAGATGTTCTGGATAGTCATGTGAATTGAAGTACTAGAAACAAGTAGTATGAAGAATACCTAGTGAGGTGGAAAGGATGACCAATAGAAAACTCAACTTGGATATCCGCAATGGAGGTTGCCCATTTGGGTTTCCCTCTATCAGTTATAAAGTGAAAAGGTCACTTTTCAATCTACCCTGGGTGTCTAATGCAAGAGAATCTAGTGGTGTAAGGGTAATCCTGTATCACCAAAAAATATTCTTAGTGTTAATTTCTATTTAAAGTATTTTCATTTTTGGATATCCATTTGGGTCAAATAAAGATTCCAACTCTCATAGTTCCACTATTGGTTTTCTGGGTTAGAGTTTTTGAGCACCTTGGGATACATGCTAATGTAGAAAATAGGTTAGTTTGTAATTGACCCATAATTATGATGAGTTAGAGGGTGTAAGTTGGATATATGATTATATTTTTAATTTAAAATACTCTAGAAAAAGAATCAGGTCAAAAGGCTTTACGATTTGAAAGTTATTGCAGTTTGAAGTTTCTTGGAGACCTCCTAAGAGTGCTTCAAAATCAAATTTGAGGTACTAAATGACCTTTTATGGGCTTGAAAAATGGGAGACAAAAAAATCTATTCTATAGGGCTATAGAGCGCTTTGAGAGCTTTCCAAAAATGTAAACAGTTCATCAATCAAAGTCCCAGATCAAAAGTTATGCCTCCTAGAAGTTGGCCTACTATTTTTGGATTCTTCTAATTTTACACCAGCCTCTAACATGATTTATAGAACCTTCTTTTTTGGCAGTGGATGCCAAATGGCATATTCTAGAACGTATTCCTAACCATAAACCTAATTGGGGTTTATTTAAGAATATTTTTGGCATTGTAAAGGTAGTTCTTGGTGGAGTTTGAGAGAAAGTATTGTGAGGAGGACTTTCCTCCAGAATCTGACCATTGTAAGCCCATAGGGCATGTCTTTGGGTCTCTTTTACATGTACTAAATGTAATAGTAGATTTTACTAATAATAATATTCCCCTTTTTACTATTGCATTCATTCTGGTTATGGCTTGTGCTGTCATCATATTCCCATGGTCCATATACTTGATGAGTTGTATTGTAATATTGTTATAATATTTCATGTAATTATTTAATATTGGGAAAAAAAATTAAATTAACAATAGTAAAAATGAGGTCAATGGGTTAGGTATCACATGGTTTTTGTAATACTACTTGGCGATTTTGTGGGACTTGTCACTATATAAGTAGCCACTAAGGTAGTTGTGTAGGAAGATAGAAGGGAAAAAGGCAAGATTCAAGTGAGAAAAGGCTTCACAGGTTAGCCGAGGGATCATTTATGAAGGTTTGAAGCATGGCATGGCATGTGTGGATTCATGTTTGTTCTCATGGATTGTTGGTTGTGGCTATGGTTTTGAAGACTTCCATGGTTGTATTGCAATGGTATTCTGTTGAATAATACATGGTGATGGATGCTTTAGGAGGTTGGAATTTTTTCCTAAATGAGGCTTTTCTAGGGTATATATTGTGCCACATATTTGTGGGTATGTTGTCTATTCTCTTGCATGTGGATTTCAATTACATATTTATTTCATATTTTTTATGGGTTATTTCGAAATGATTTTATTTTATTGTGAGTTTTCTTATAAGTGGTATTAGAGCTATGGTTTTGTTGTTGTAACCCTATATTGAATCCATGGGAATGCATGAGAGGATTAAAAAAGGGGGTTGGGGTGGGCGGCAATATATATGGATTTCATAGGTTGTTTATTGCAAATCTAAGGGTTTTAGATTTGTTGTTAGATGTTGGTTGATTTTGGGCATGTAAAATTATTGGGAAAAAGAATTTTTTGAATGTTTCATTTAAATAAGTGTTTTAAGGGGTATCTTGTAGAAATGACCTCCTAGGAAAAAACATACCTCACAATTGGATCCAGGCTATTTTTTCCATAAATTTTGATATATAATATGCCTTAGTTTGCCCATGTTGATAGAACATGCAAAAGGTTTTTAACCTTAACCCATGATGGCCGCCAAATTTAACTCATTAGAATTTTTGTCATAAAAAAAAGAGGGAAAATGGAAAAAAGATTGTCTTCATAAATGAGTCATAACTTTCTCTCGCAATATTAGATTTTGGACTTCTTATAGTCATTGGAAAGATAATTCAAAGTACTACAACTTGATGTTGGTTTGATTATGTGATTTTGACATTTTATTAGATTTTAAGAGCTTGAAAGTTAGATTTTTTTTATTATGAGCACAGATTATGGCATAACTTGGGCATATGGAGTCAAATTTTAGAATTCAAGTAGCCAACAAAATCTCTTCAAGAGCTCTACACATTGGTTCATATTTGGTGTAGGTTTGACATGATTTATTTGGTGATATTTTGATCTGAATGGTTGGTGATATTTTGATCTGAATTATTTATGATATATATTGACAATGGTAACATTGTGAGTTTATGACATTGTATTTTGGAGATTTGAATTTGATGTCATTGTATACTCAGTTCATGTTTCAAATTGGTCTCATGATGATATGATTATCAGTGTTTGATTTAGATATATATGATGAATTATTCAATCTACAAGTTGTGGAGTTTTTTAAGAGATCTATACTTATAGGTTGCATTTATGGCTTGGATATGGGTTGTCTTTGCCCATCTATCTATCATAATTGATGCATATTCAGATTGGTGACTTGGATTTTGGTTGTCTATGCCCTTAGTCAAATGATTTATTGATTCATCTTCATGTAGAAGGGATGAGATCTTGTTACTAGGTATAGACATGGTGGAGGATTATGGTTGACTATTTTATGCTGACAGGTTGGAAACTTTAAGAGTTATATGCTTGGTTCATAGATGTGATCATGGTGTTATGGATTTTGTCATGACATGATTGGATATATAGGTACATCCTTGATGTTCATTGGTTTGGATTCTTGATTTGGTTATGGTGATATATCTTCTTGGTTGAGGATTGTTGTTATTTGCTTTCTTTTGGGGAGCTCATGATGTGCAGTTTGAGTTCTTCGATGGTTTAATGCCTTGGTTGATTCTCATGGTCAAATGATGGTTTTTCATCATGATGTCATGGATAGATTGGATCTATGGTTTAGTGGGAGCTTGTGATAGTGATGATGTGATAGTGAAAGATTAGTTCTTGGATTTGTTTGTATCTTCTTGGTTTGAAGATATTGGGTTCACTTAGTACTAACACTTTGGTTGTGTTTGTGTAGACTTAGAGTATCGTCATGTAGGAGATGAATTTTATGATGTCATAGGTGATTCGGTACCATAGTTGAGTTGAATTTGTTGGCATTGATATATTTATTGAGTGTTTACAGATGTTGGAGGTTTTTCTTAGATCCTATTGTTACAGAAGCATCTTTGAAATTTGTGAGGTGTACTTGTTATCTTCATAGTGTGTGGAGATGGTTGCATCTTGAGGACTCATGGGGTTCTTGGTAAAGGTGTGGTTTATTCTTTATTTGACTTGTTAGCCTTGGTGTTAGGATGGTTTCATTATTATGTTATGGTATACTCTTGATACATGTTTAGATTTGTGACAAGTTATGGTATGTTCATATGGAGCATGCTATCTCTTTGGTTGAGATGGTTAAGATCATATTGTCATGTTTATGTTATTGAGGCCAAGGTTGTAACTTTGACATTGATCTTGGTTTAGTTTCTTTGTATTGAGTACATTGATCATTTTCTAGATACTTCATGATATTGATATGTTGCATTTGGAGTTGGCATGAGTTTATTGGTTATAGGCTCTCATGGATACTTAGAGATGGTGATGATGTTAATTTCTCTAGGATTAGAGAAGTCTTTTTTGGGAATATTGTTTGGTTTCAGCATGAAGTCCGAGGGGCATTCACCTGATATAGACTTGAGAGGAGATTGTTCTTACATGAGTCTTGGTTAGATACTTGGATATCTTGATGAGAATTCCCATTCCCCACTCTTGGTTGGAATACTCGACGGCTTACTACTTGAGAGGTAGAGCCCATTATTTCTCTCAGGTGCATTATGTTTATGGTTGTCTTTCAAAAATATAGATCTTGAGCTATGTTACATGAGTTAGTCTTGGAGGGTTCATTTGAGAGATGGTTTAGCATTGGTTATCTCCTTATTCATATGTTTTTATGTTGGTTGAGTTTGGGAGATGGTTTATAGTGGGAATGTTCCTTGGATTAGGAATTGTTATTCCTTGGTTTAGGAATGATTTTATGACTTTGATCTTCTTGTGAGAGGCTTACATCCATGATTAGTTACATGGTATGGTTTGGGTTTAGTTGTGGCTTCTTGGTTGTGGTTTTATGGAGGAGATCATACTTTCACAATTTAAATTTAGAGATGTGTGTACAAGGACATGATACATGTTATGATTTGCATGGTTTCTCTTTTGTCTTGGTTATCTTCCTGGATGTTTAGTTTCACTTACATTGGATTTGATATTGGTTGGCAATTATGATCACTAGTTTGTGCTCATGTATGTCATGTGAGATATGACATGGTTATTTATTTATCTATTTCTTTTGTTGGTTGTTGATAATTTGAGAGAGCATTGGAGAGTTATGAGAGTTGTTCTTGCAATTTATTGGTTAATGTATTGTGGATTCCCTTGATACTGCATGGATTTACTTCTTTGAGATGTTGTGAGTGGATTAGTTATAGATTTGACATTATCTTTTATAGTGGGAGATTCTTGGTATATATGTGACATGTATTTCTCTTGAGGCTTATGATTACAGGTTATAGATTGGATATGTTGATGTTGTGAGATTCACTTGGTAAACCTTTGGAGGTATGAATAATTGGATGGGTTAGCACTTGTTGTGGATTTTATTTTAGCTATGGAGTTTTGACAACTATGAATACATGTGATTATCTTTTGGATTAGGTTTTTATACTTGACATTTCAGTTAGTACAAGATTTTATGATTTTTATGTGATAGGTTGGGTGGCATTCTCTTTGGATGGCTTCTATGTATGTCTAGTGGCAGTGGCATAATAGGAGGTGGGATCATTCATGTTTGAGTTTGGATACTTTTATTTTTTTTTGGTTACCAAGATGGAGCACTTGATGTACTTTGATCCATGATGGTGGATATACTAGGAGGGAGATTTTCCTTGCTCATTTATGTGGCTATGAATTGACCTTATGAAACATATACAACAAGTGGAAGATTGTTGAGATTATGTGTGTTGCACACATTGCATAACATTTTTATATTGTATTATTTTATTTTATTATGTAATGTTGCGCCTAGATGGATGTGCAACATGTAGAGATTCTCATGGGATATACTTGATGAGTTGTATTATAACATTGTGATAATATTTGATATAATTATTTAATATCAGAAAAAAGAATTAAATATCCAATATTAAATCTGGGTTAGCACATGGTTTATGTAATACCACTTGGTGGTTTTGTGAGACTTTCTACTATATAAGCAGCCACAAGGGTAGTTGTAGAGACAAGACAAAATGACAAAAAGGGAAAAGAGAAAAAGTTGAGCAAGAAAAATATTGATAGGTTAGCCAAGGGAGTATTTGTGAAGGTTTGAAGCATGGGTGGATTCATGCTTATTCACATGGATTTCTTAGTTGTGGCTATGGCTTTGAAGGCTTCTATAGTTGTATTGCAATGGTATTTTGTTGAATAATACATGGTGGTGGATGCTTTTGGAAGTTGGATTTTTCCCTCAACGATGGTTTCCTGGGGTATATCTTCAGTCACATTTTTCTATGTATGTTGTCTATTCTCTTGCATGTGGAACTCGATTACATATTTATTTTAGATATGTTATGGTTATGTTGAAACAATTATATTTTTATTGTGATTTTCCTTATAATTTATCAAAATTGAGTTTGCAAGACACAATCTTCTGAGACCTTTTATCTTTTCTATCTATTGCATCATAATGTGTAACTTTAGTGTCTCTCCCATTTGATTTCTATGAGTCATCCTAATGGATTCAACCTTGATGATCTTTCTTGGTGAGTGATCATGATTAGGATCATGAGTGGTCTACACCCTTGAGGTGATTTGATTCATGTTACTGTATTAGTTGCTTTGATTATGTTTATGGTTAATTATGATATTATGATGTGTTAGATAATTTCACTAAGTTTTGTGTCAATGGTTACCAGGATTGATGTGATAACATGAGGTTGTTTCGTGATTACTGTGAGATGTGTGCAAGGATTGCATTGTGTATTATTAGCCTGCTACACTAGACTAGGTTCCTGTAGTAGTGGTTAGTCATGTATTTGACCATGTTCACTTATGTGTTTTAAGTGCCTTTTCATATTGTTTATACAACCATTATTAAATGCTTAAATTATTAGAAATAAATTGTCCATGTTGGATTCTTTGGTTATTTGCTACGAATATTTACCTTGTTCATTTCAGTATTTTATGAAAAATAGGCTATTTAAATAGATGATTTTAATGTGATTAAATAAAAGATTATTTAATGTGATTTAATGTATTTATCACTTCAGCTATATTATTATATGCAATTGCACTCAATCATGTTGTTTAGTGTGCAGGATTTATGTCCCTAGCAGTGGCACATGGAGTTAGTGATCCAATTGTTCATTTAACCAATGTCGTCCCTATATGGTCGGTGTATCCTATTTAATTGTTTAAATTAAATATTATGATGACTTAATAAATCTGCACTCATTTCCATTATGTGATTAGACCCATGAGCGTGTATATGCATTTAGAGGTTCGCATTTGTCACGAAAGTTGTTAAGGAATTTTGTGTTTTTGGTTTAAGGGACTTTTGGGCTTTATCTTATTTTATTTTATTTCTGGAAGCTTTGGCATAGTTGAATTCCAATTACTTGTAATAGCCTATTTTCATTTGGGTTGATTTAGGATTTAATTAGGTTACCTAGTTATATACCCTAATCGATTATTCACTCAAAAAGTGAATAATTATCCAAAAAGGAATTTTATTCCTCACTTCTCACTTTTTGAAATAGAAATTTGAGAGCGAATTCCAACTCCTCTTCATGAGGAAATACAATTATGCTCATTATAGGAGCTATAGGCATGCGATCAGTGCAAGATTGGCCTCGTTGGATCCAACTCGGAGAGACCTTGGATTGTTGTGACTCTTGGCAATGTCTGCAAGGTTTTTATTTTATTGCTTGTCTTTATGTATTTTACCTTGTGGCTTCGAGGTAAGGGTCTCCCATTTTATTATTTGATGGGGACACAACCCAAGAACAGAATGGACACAACAGAAAAGGGAAATTGTATTAACTGAAAAATAATCTAGTACATTCAATACAAAGAAAATAAACTTCAAAACATGCCCTAAGGGCTTACAATAGCATAAATGTGGAGATAATTTCTCCTTTCAGTACCTCCTCTCAAACTCCACTCCGAACCTGCCTTTTACAATGCCAGAAATCTCCTTAAATAGATCCCGGAGGGTTAAGGACTAGGAGTACATTCTAGAAAGTGCTAGTAGGCATCCACCGACCAAATAGAAGGCTCCAGAAGCTGCGTTAGAAGTCGACGCAAATCTAGAAGAATCCAGAAACAGTAACCAAACTTTCGAGAGGCATAACTTTTGAACCGTAGCTTCGATTGATAAATCATTTACATTTTTGGAAAGATCTCAAAGGGCTCTATAGCCCTATCGACAAGCTTTTCTCATCCCCCATTTTTTGGCCCTTTTTGAGGTCATTTAATGCCCCTAACTTGACTTTGAAACATTCTTAGGAGGTCTCCAAAACTCGAAAAATTGCAATAACTTTCAAACCGTGGGGCCTTTTGACCTGATTCTTTTTCTGGAATGCTCTAAATTACAATTACATTCATCTAGCCAATTTACACCTCCTAGTTCACCAAAATGATGGCCCAATTACATGCTCCTATTTTTTCAAGATTTTCTAGCACACTGATAGTGGAACTGTGAGAGTTGGAACCTTTATTTGACCCAAATGGGTGTCCAAAAATGAAAATACATGAAACAAAAACTAAGTCTAAGTACATTTTTTTGGGTGACACAGGATTGCCCTTATACCTCTGGATGCTTCTGCATCAGACACCTAGGGTAGATTGAAAAGTGACCCTGTCACTTTATGAATGGTAGAGAAAATCCCAAATGGGAAACCTCAGCTGCTGAAATCCAAGTTGCGTCCTCGATCAGTCATCCTTTTCATTTGACCAAATACTCTTCATACTACCTGTTTTTGGTACTCCTACCCACATGTTGATCTAGAATGTCTTCTATCTCCTCCTTCTTAGAAGCACAAATTGGACATGGCTCTAACACCAGCTCCTCATCTACACCATCATCATGATACTCTGTTAAATCTGCAATGTTGAAAATGGAAGAAATGTGAATACCATCTGATAGCTCCACTTCATATGCATTTCCTGAGTCATGTTTCTTCAAAATTTTGCAGGGGCCAAATTTCTTCATTTTCAGCCTGTTTTAAGTACCGGCTGGAAATCTTTCTTTTTGTAAGTGCACCATGACTAGATCCCCTACTTGGAATTCCTTATGTCTTCTCCTTTGATCAACCCTACCTTTATACTCTTGATTCATCTTGGTAATGTGTGCCTGAACCTCTTCATGTAGACGCTTGATATGTTCAACAAATTCTTCTGCTTCAACACTTGTCCTCTCCCCTTGCTCTATCTTCCTCAATTCTAGTGCAGTCCTTGGGCTATTCCCATATACAATTTGGAATGGTGATTTTCTAGTACTCCTATTTATAGAGTTATTGTAAGAAAACTCTACTTGTGGTAGAATCAAATCCCATCCCTTGGGCTTATCCCCAACTAAACATCTCAGCAAATTGCCTAGACTTCTGTTTACCACTTCTGTTTGGCCATCAGTTTGTGGGTGATGCGTGGAACTGAATTTCAAGTTTGTTGTCAACTTTTTCCACAATGTCCTCCAGAAATACCCCACAAATTTAGTATCTCTATTAGAAACTATACTCCTTGGAAGTCCATGTAGTCTTACCACCTCTTTGAAAAACAAGTCTACAATATGGACAGCATCATGAGTTCTGTGGCATGGAATGAAATGTGCCATTTTGAAGAACCTATCAACCACCACAAATATTGAGTCATTACCCCTTTGTGTCCTTGGAAATCCAAGAACAAAATCCATACTTATGTCCTCCCATGGCCTTGATGGAACAAGCAATGGCTGATATAGGCCAGTATTGTGACTAAACCCCTTGGCAACTTGACAAACCTGGCAACTCTGTACAAACTTCTTCACATCCTGTGAAATTTGAGGCCAAAAATAATGTTCTCTAAGAATGGAAATGGTCTTATCTCGATCAAAATGTCCTGCCATCCCTCCACTATATTTCTCCTTAATCAAATTTTCCCTCATGGAACTCCTTGGAATGCACAATTGACTACCCTTGAACAACATGACATCCTGAATCAAATAGTCTAACCACTTGGTTCTATCTATAGCAACAGGGTCTTTACAAGCTTTCCATACTTCAACAAAATTAGGATCCTCAGGGTACAAATTTTTGAGTTCATCAAACCCAACTACTTCAACCTGCATTACTGTAAGCAACAACTATCTCCTACTTAGTGCATCTGCAACCCTGTTAGATTTTCCACTTCTATGCTTCAACACAAATGTATAACTCTGCAAGAACTCTACCCACTTCATATGCCTCTGATTCAATTTACCTTGGCTATTTAGGTACTGTAATGCCTGACGATCAGTATACAAAACAAATTCCTTTGGCAATAAATAATGCCTCCATTTCTTTAAGGCCTGAACTATTTCATAGAACTCTTGATCATATACAGAATACTTCTTCTTTGCATCATTCAATTTTTCACTAAAATATACAATAGGCTTACCTTCTTGGCTTAATATAGCCCCAATAGCACTGCCACTGGCATCACAATCCACCTGGAAAACCTTTCTAAAATCTGGAAGTGCCAAAACAGGTTGTTCTGTTACCTTCTTCAGCAATTCAAAACTTCTCGCAGCTGCTGCAGTCCATTTGAACTCTTTTCTATCCCCTCTTATTGTATCAGTTAGGGGTGCACATATGCCACTGAAATTCTTAATAAACTTCCTATAAAAACTAACCAGACCATGAAATGATCTTACCTCAGTAGCAGACCTTGGAGTAGGCCATTCCAAGATGGCTTTTACCTTCTCTGGATCCATTTTGAGACCTTCGGGTGATATAACAAACCCCAAATAGACTAACTCCCTTTTTGCAAAGATACACTTCTTCAGATTAATTAACAGTTTCTCTTCCCTTAGCCTTTCAAGGACACTACGAATATGCAATAAATGTTCTTCCAAAGTCTTGCTGAAAATTAAAATATCATCCAAATAAACAATAACAAATTTTCCCAAGAACTTCTTAAGTACCTCATTCATGAGCCGCATGAAGGTGCTTGGGGCATTCATCAATCCAAAGGGCATGACTAACCACTCATAAAGACCCTCCTTGGTCTTGAAGGCTATTTTCCACTCATCTCCTTCTTGAATCTATATCTGGTGATAACCACTCTTCATATCTATCTTTGTGAAGTACTGAGCTCCACTCAAGCAGTCCATAAGATCATCCATCCTTGGCAAAGGAAATCGGTACTTGATGGTTATCCTATTTATAGCTTGAGAATCTGTACACATCCTCCACTCCCCATCCTTCTTTGGTGCGAGTACTGCAGGTACTACACATGGACTCAGGCTCTCTCGAATCAAGTGTTAGGTTGTGGTGACATGTTATAACCCTAAAGCAGTTTAATACTTGTATAAAAGGGCTTAGGGTTGGGTATTTTTCATAATGTTGTGATACGAAATTGGTTCTTGTGGCAGTATTGAGCTGTAAGGGATTATGGATTGTAATCAGGTTGTAATCATTGGATTGTAATAAGATCAGACTTGCTGTTTGGTGGACGTAGCCCAGGGATTGGGTGAACCACGTTAAATCTTGGTGCCTTGTGTTCATTTTTGTGTGTTCTATTATTTTCTATTATTGGTTATATTTGCATGTAGTTTTTATTTCTATCCGTGGTTTATCCTAACATCAAGCCCTTCCTCAACAGCTCCTGAACCTGGCTATTTAGCTCCTCTGTTTCGGTAGGAGTCATCCTGTGAGAAGCCTTGTTAGGCAAACTAGCTCCTGGAATCAGATCCATCTGATTACTGATTTGCCTTACTGGTGGCAATCCATCTGGAACATTATCAGAGATAATATCTCCAAAATCCCCTAGTAAATCTGAAACTTCAAGTGGTATTTCACTACTACCTTCTTTATCTTTCCTAGGAATCAAAGCATAGCACATATGCTGATGTTTCATGCCATCTAAAAACTTCCTTTCATCAACAAGACAAATCCTAGCACTGCTACATACCTTTTCACCTTCCTTTTTCATGAGCTTCAATTTGTGGTGAACTCCATCCTTTGTCAGAGAGTATGTGTTTGCATGTCCATCATGTACTGCATGTCTATCAAACTGCCATGGTCTACCCAACAATAGATGGAAAACATCCATTGAAATAACATCACAGAGAACTTCATCATGGTAACTCCCAATTTTGAATTTCACTAAACATTGTTCACTTACCAGGACCTTATGATCATCTTTTACCCAAGCAAGCTGATAGGGCTGGGGATGTTTCTCCCTCTTGAGCTTCAGCTTAGAGACCATCTCTTCTGATACCAAGTTATCAGTGCTACCACCATCAATGATCACGTCACAACATTTATCCTCACACTTGCATCTGGTACGGAACAAACTCCTCTGTTGTCCTAGTTCAATCTCACCACTTAGTAGGACTCTTTCATTTACCAAGGTCTCTCCTCTTTCTGCATCCTCTGAATGTGATGATTGTGCATCCTCATCCACATGAGCAACCCTAGCTTGGCCCTCAGCTCTCCTATCTATCCTTCCTTGTCGTTGAGGGCATTCAAAGGCACGATGACCTTCTTCATTGCAATGGAAACAGGTACCACAGAAGCCGCCTCTTCCTTGTCCACGTCCTCTACCACTTCCTCTCTGATTTACAAAGTCTTGATCATGGGAGCGGTTGAAACCCTCATTCCTCTGGTTCCTGCTAGTACCCACATCTTTATTTTTCTTTTGGGTTTCATTGCGGCCTCCAAATGATCTACCGCTTCCCCTTCCTCCTTGACCACGCCCTCTTTGTCTTCCTTCAAACCTTTTATTCAGCTTCTCTTCAACTCGTAGGGCAAACTGGTATGCCTCTTCAATGCTAGTCATTCTTACCAGACTTAATTCCTCCTGGATGCTAGGTCGCAACCCACTGATATAATGAGCAACCTTCTCCTTATTTGCTTCTGCATGCCCTGCTCTAATCAAGAGTCGGTAAAATTCCTTTGTATATTCTTGGACTGATCTTCCTGATTGCTTTAACCCATGCATCTTCTTAAACAAATCAAGCTCGTAGTCCACAGGAATGAACTGCTTCTTCAATTTGTCCACCATGTGATCCCATCTTGTGATCTTCTCCTTTCCTCTTCTGTTTCTTTCCAATTGAACCTCTTGCCACCAAATTTTGGCATGGCCTTTCAGTTTGGCCTTTGAAAACTTAACCCTATCTGGGTCCCTAATATCCTCATACTCAAAGTATCTTCCAATTCATTGATCCAATCGATCAACTCATCTAGTTTCAAATTTTCTGAAAATACACCCACTTCAATGGTGGGTCTTTTCCCAAACTTAGTAATGGCCCTAAAAAGCCTTTCCTCTGCATGATTTAGAACTTCCCCATCAAATTCCCCTTCTGGTCCCATTTCTTCTTCTTCATTTTCATCCTCATTGTCATCACCTGCGGCAACATTTGCTCCTCTACGGAGCTCCTCTTGCAATGCTTGTACCTGCCTTTGGAGGGCTCTAACCTCCTCAGGATTAATAGCTCTGGCCCTTCTGCCACACTCTCTTCATGGAGGCATCTTCTAACTCGAACCCACAACCACACAGTCCTGGTGCAAACTGCCTCACAATCGGCGCTCTATCTACACACTCAGGAAAATCGGCTCTGATACCACTTGATGGGGACACAACCCAAGAACAAAATGGACACAACAGAAAAGGGAAATTTTATTAACTGAAAAATAAGCTAGTACATTCAGTACAGAGAAAATAAACTTCAAAACATGCCCTAAGGGCTTACAATAGCATAAATGTGGAGATAATTTCTCCTTTCAGTACCTGCTCTCAAACTCCACTCCGAACTACCCTTTACAATGCTAGAAATCTCCTTAAATAGACCCCAGAGGGTTAAGGACTAGGAGTACATTCTAGAAAGTGCTAGTAGGCATCCACTGACTAAATAGAAGGCTCCAGAAGCTACGTTAGAAGTCGACGCAAATCTAGAAGAATCCAAAAATAGTAATCAAACTTTCGGGAGGCATAACTTTTGAACTGTAGCTCCGATTGACAAATTGTTTACATTTTTGGAAAGCTCTCAAAGTGCTCTATAGCCCTTTGGACTAGCTCTGCTCATCCCACATTTTTTGGCCCTTTTTGAGGTCATTTAATGCCCTTAACTTGACTTTGAAGCATTCTTAGGAGGTCTCCAAAACCCAAAAAACTACAATAACTTTCAAATCGTGGGGCCTTTTGACCTGATTCTTTTTTTGAAATGCCCTAAATTATAATTACATTCATCTAGCCAATTTACACCTCCTAGTTCACCAAAATGATGGCCCAATTACATACTCCTATTTTTTCAAAATTTTCTAGCACACTGATAGTGGAACTGTGAGAGTTGGAACCTTTATTTGACCCAAATGGGTGTCCAAAAATGAAAACACATGAAAAAGAAACTAAGTCTAAGTACATTTTTATGGGTGACACAGGATTGCCCTTATACCTCTGGATGCTCCTGCATCATTATTTCATCTTTGTTTCTTCTTCCATCTTTGGTAGTCATTTGTTAGGAGGATGAGAACTAGTGTTCCCCTCTATTTCTATATGCTATGTCTACCCCATTGGGCAAGTATGAGCATTTTCCTATTTTTTGGGATGGGGGTTTGAGATTTTGCACCATTATGCTCATTGTTTTTGTATACGTACTCCAAAACTAGATTTTATTGGATATTCATGGCTTTTTTTTGCTAAGATAAAATGAGTTTAATTTTAAATTTTTTGAGTTTTGAGGTTTTTTGCCTCGATTTGTATGTCACCCAGTTTTCTCAGGTTTTCATGGCATGGTTGTTGGTCATGGATTTAGATTATTTGTAGGATTTTTATTTGACCATTGTTACATCTTTATGTTTGCATTGGGATGTGTATCACATCTGTACTCTTGACTTTGTGTTCAGTTGAGTGATTTTGTATCTGGTGTTATTGTTTCTACTCAAACCCTAGTTGTTATTTCATGGACGCTAGGATTCGTGTAGAATCCATACTCGTAGATTGAGGTTGGTTGAGTGAGTTCATGATGTATGGCTTTGTTGCATCATTGGGATTCATGTAGAATCCATACTCCCAAGTTGAGGCCAGTTGAGTGAGTTCATGATGTATGGTTTTATTGTTTTTTGGGATTCATGTAGAATTCGTGCTCCTGGATATATGCCAGTTGAGTGTTATTTTGTTTGTGTTCTCATCTAGCCCTTGTTTTATGTTCTTCATGATGTTGGTGTGCCCACACACAAGCATGTGTTCTTGTGAGGCCCAATCTCCCAGTTGTTATCAGTGGAGTTATCTTCATTGGGGTTGTGTTGGGGAATATGCATTGCCTACGAGCACTCATCATGTGTTGAGCATGGGTAGGGTAGGGTAGCACCATGGAGGGGCTCCTCTCACAACCTTGGTGACTATTTCCTAGGGGAGCATGAAGAATGTTTTAAATAAGTGATAACTAAATAAATTACTATGTAATCAATCTAAGATAATAAAACAATATGTGAGCACCTAGTTTATTCCAAGGACACAGTGTGAGAGCCTCCCCAAGGAGCTGAGTCTGCATGATACTAGCTTGGGCTACTCGATGCCAAATGACTTACCCTCCAATGAGTCCCTACATAGTTGACCCATAGAGTGTCTGACCAAGACTTGTTGTACTTGCATTGTCTCATGATCTTGGTTTTAGTCATCTTTACTAGTTGGCATGAGTGTTAGCCATGGACATTTTCTTTATGTGTGTTTTTGGTTTGATCACTATCTCCATTATCATGGCAAGAGTGGACCTATGGGTTCCACATGGTTGGGAGGCATAGCTACCTATACCACTGATGGGGACCAGTGTATGGAGATAGTTTATTTCTAGTTGTGATTGATGCTTGATGTTTCACTTGCTATTTCGGGTTTCTACAATATGTTTCCTTGTAATTTATGCTTTAATTGGAATGCTTGAATATCATGCTTAGATGATGTTAGTTTCATTTGACGCATTCCTTTATTATGATGTTTAGCATACAATTAGATGATGTGATTCACTATTAGTTGGAGTATCTATGATTTAATGGATTAGCATGTTAGATCTTCTTGTTCTTATGATGTTAGTTACTTTTGTAGTAGTAACTCCCTATAAGACATCTCTGACTATCTAGTTAGTAGTTTGGAATGTTACACACGAGGAATGGCTAGGGCCTTTAGGGTCTTATAATGTTATTATAGTTGGGAAGAACCATGCATGAGTTTTATTTATGTTAGTTCTTTGATGTTATGTTTTTCCTTCATATGATGTTGGTTTTATGAGTCATGTATGTTCATTGCAATGTTGCTTTCTGCACGTTCCTTCATATGTTGTTATGGATTAGATGGATCATTGTTTTCTACTCCCTGTTGCATCGTGTTTTGTATTTCATGTGTTCGAGTGTCTAAGTCTCAATTATTATGGATCTAATACTCCCCCGTGTGGAGGCCCTAACTCTTGTTCCATTCGTTGGGTTGTTTCTTTTCAATCCTGGGTGATAGTGGTTCAACATTGGATGATACTGGAAGAGTATCGTATGCATTAAGGAGTTATATCATATGATACTAGAAAGTATCACACCATAGTAGTGACAAATATCGAATGATACTAGTGTGTAGTATCCTCCCCTATTTTCCCCAAATAAAGAAACTTGCAAGCTACTTTATGATATCAATTAATTTCCTTAATAACTCAACATAGCATTTTTGTCAAACACTTGGCACACATACTACAATATATAGGAAAATCTGAAACTTCTTATTTGCCAATTAAATATTAATGTTTTCCATGTAAATGTGCTCATACAATTGTTTAACATGTTGCAACAAATATCAGTCTCATATTCAACAACTACAATGCAAAAGTATAAAAATTTGATAGAAGAAACTTGGAATTAGTTGTTGTAGTATTTTTGCAGATGTAGTTGGCAGCCTTCCAAACCTCCAAATCAGTAAGAATAAACAATAAACTTGTTTCAAATATTGTTCACGCACTGTAGCAAATTCACTATTCATGCGCATTGTAGCAACCACTATTCACGTGCACTGTAGCAAAACATTATTCATCCGCACTGTACAAAACACTAAATGAAACCCAGTGTGTTTGGAAACACCGTTAATCCTCTTGACTATGTCTTTCAACTGCGAAGAGAATGCTAGCAAAGAGAGATTCCATCCTCCAAGCCTAATAATCAGATATCCAACAATATAACATTAATCTTCATCCAAGTATACTAAAAAGAAGCTCTTCCATTTCTTGTATAGTGTTCTCACAAGAGTTTAATCCTTCGTTTTCTCGATGTGGGATAAAACATAACTCCCTTTATGTAACTTATGTCTCTAATGTGTTATAAAATAAAAGGGACTTTTTTAATTTAAATATTTCTCACAAACTATAGTCTATGCATTAATAAAGTTAAATATTTAAATTTAACTTTATAAAATAGCTTTATCAATGCATAACAAATCTTATCAATGATAAACAAGTCTTCTTATCAATTTTAAACAATTACCATTGACATACTGCTGCCACTAGATGTTTGACCATGTCCAAGATGACTTACTATAAATAGTAAGTATGCCCAAAGTTGCCTCAAAACCCCTCAGAAAGACCTGCAATTGAAATTATCTAGGTCAAATGGCCTCTAAGTCCCTTTAATGTCCTAGTTAGCCTACGAGACCATGGGGAAATAGGCTAATGACAACATCATGATATGAATGCTAAAAAAGGGGACATTATAGTCTGCCCTTCCCAAAATTGCTTGTCCTCAACAAATTTCAACTCTGGATGTTGTAATATCTGCTCATTTTCCCAAGTAGCATCCTCTACCGGTAGATTCCTCCACTTGACCAAGTACTCCTTGATGATCCGCCTGCGAAGCACCCTCTCCCTGGAGTCAAGTATAGCCTCAGAAACCAAGATAAGCTTTTCCTCATCATCAAGAGGTGGAAATACTACTGAAGGCACCACATTGTGGCCCAATGCCTTCTTAAGGCGTGACACATGGAACATATTATGCACTTTACTGTCTGCAGGCAACTCCAACTCATAAGCTACTTTGCCCAGTCTCTTGATTACTTTGAATGGTCCATAGTAGCGTGGTTTTAATTTCTCTGCTCCACTCTTCTTGAGAGAGGACTGTCTATATGACTGTAACATGAGGTACACCATGTCTCCTGCCTCGAAACACCTCTCAGCCCTATGCTGATCAGCATATTGCTTCTGCTGATTTTGTGCCTTTTGCAAATTTTCCTTCAAGGATCGCATAATGTCCTGACACTCCTGCAAAATTTCCTTGGCCTTAGGCACCCTACTATCCCCAAATAACAAATCCAAAAAATTAGGAGCATCATACCCGTACAGTGCCATGAAAGGGGACATTTGAATAGACATATGGAAAGAGGTATTATAGCAGTACTCCCCTAGATGTAGCCACTTCACCCAAGACTTTTGCTCTCCTGCAATGTAGTTTCAAAGGTACCCCTCAACCCAATTATTCACTATCTCTGTCTGCCCATCAGTTTGGGGGTGGTAACTGGTACTTGGAGTTAGCTCTATTCCACACAACCTGAACAACTCCTGCCAAAAGTGGCTCATAAACCTACTATCCCTGTCACTGACTATGCTCAGTGGCATCCCATGTGATCTAAATACCTCTCAAAAGAATAGCTCTATTATTTGTACTGTTGAATATGTGGATGAAATCACAAAGAAATGTGCAAATTTTGTCAATCTATCTACCACAACAAAAATACAATCTCAACCCTGTACCTTTGGAAGGCCTGTGATAAAATCCATGGAAATGCTATCCCACTTCTTCTCTGGTATAGGTAGGGGCTATAGTAAACCACCTGGAAAGGAATGTTCCTATTTGTTCTGCTGACACACTAGGCACTTCCTAACGAACTGTAGCACTTCTGACTTAAGCCCCTTCCAAGTGAAGCGCTCTCTCACCTGTCAATATGTCTTATAAAATCCTAGATGTCCTGCTAATGGTGAATCATAAAATGCTCTCAAGATCTTTTGCTTCATGGCAGACCCAGGTACCAAATAAATCCTTCCCTTTTAAATGATCAAATCATTTACAATAGTGTATCGACTATCCTGAATGGCTCCTTCAATAACACTAGATGCCCAACTATCCTTCGCATACTCTGCCAAGATCAACTCTCTCCAATCATCCATGGCTATCCCAACAACAAGCAAATGAGGCCTTCTAGATAAAGCATCTGCGACAATATTTTTTTTCACTTTGACATAGACTATGTCAAAATCATAGGCCTATAACTTACTCACCCATTTCTATTTCCTATCATTAAGATCCTTTTGTCCAAGGAAATGTTTCAAATTGTTATGATCTGTTTTTACTATGAATCGGCTCCCTGCTAAGTATTGCCTGAACTTAGCTAGCGCGTGCATGATTACTAGCATTTTTTTGTCATAGATGCTATAAGTTCTCTCCTGCTCTCATATGCGATAGGATGTTTGTCCTGCATGAGGACAGCTCCTATGCCCTCTCCTGAGGCATCACACTGCAGCTCGAAAGGCCTGGTGAAATCTAGAATGGCTAAAATTGGACATGTACTCATCAGCTCCTTGAACCTGTCAAAACAATCCTGATTCCTCTCTAACCACTTGAAACTGTCTCTTTGTGTCAAATCTGTAAGTGGTGTTGCTATCTGTGAAAATCCCTTCACAAATCTATGGTATGACCCGCAAAGCCCAAGAAATCCCTTGAGTTGTGAAGTGTTCATCGGCGGTGGCCAATCTAGAATGGCATTGATCTTGTCTGGGTCAACCTGAACACTTCCTGCACTAATAATATGCCCTAGATAGAGCAACTCTGCCATCTTGAACTCGCATTTACTCATCTTGGCATATAATGAATCCCTCTTTAGAATGCTGAGCATTGCATCCATATGCTTCAAATGTTCCTCCCAAGTATGGTTGTATATTAGTATATCATCAAAAAAATCAACACAAACTTCCTCAACTGATCTCTGAATACTCTATTCATATAGGACTGGAAAGTGGTGGAGGCATTAGTCAACCCAAAGGGCATGACTAAGAACTCAAAATGTCTATAGTGGCATCTAAAAGATGTCTTCTCCACATCCACCTCTCTAACCCATATTTGGTCGTAGTCGGATCTCAAATCAATCTTAGAGAAGTAGCGTGCATTGTGCAATTCATCAATAAGCTCATCGATACTCGAGATAGGGTATCAGTTCTTGATTGTCTTCTTGTTTAGCTCCCTATAATCAATGCACATCCTCATTGTACCATCCTTCTTCTTCACCAATACCACTGAAGAAGCGAAAGGACTCTTGCTTGGCCGTATGTTCCCCATGTCAATCAACTCCTTGATTACCTTTTCTATTTCATCCTTATATCTCTTTGGATGGTGGTAGGGTGTGATGATGAATGGCTTAGCCCCTTCCTCTAACTCACTAACATGCTCGATTCCCCTATCTGGGAGTCTCCCTGGAGGTATCTCACTAAAAACCTTAGTATGTTTGGTTATTAGTTCTTTTACATTAGGTGGATACCTTTGTTCATGTTGCTTTGTCATCTCAGGCATTGCTATGAACTCTGTTGCCCATTGTACTTGATCATGTCTAAAGAAACTCTACATCCACTTGAGTGACACCACTCGAAGTCTCCCATTTGACATTTGCCTCAAACCTCATTTCCATTTTCTGGAGGTTAAATGTGAACTCTTCCAGAGACTTCATCCAATTCATCCCAAGAACCATATCCTAATCACCAATATTGACCACAAATAAATCTCCTCTCATGTCATAATCTCCCAAACGAAGTTGCAAGTTGGAGATCTTCTTGGTATAGTCAATTTTGAAGCCATTGACAACCATCACCTTAAATCCCCTATGCTCCTCTATATGTAGCCCTCTACATGACACAAACTTCTCATCAATGAAGTTATGTGTTGCCCCTGTATCAATGAGTGCCACAAATCTCTGTCCATCCAAAGTTCCCCTAACTCTGAAAGTGATGACCTCCTATATACTGGATAGCTAAGCTAACATGCTATCACTGCGTGCTTCCTCATGTGAAGAATTATCATCATCTCCATCTGATTTTGATGACTGCTCTGAATCTCCATCCATCGACTCTTCAGCTGAAAAGTACTCCATCTGCTTAGCTTTTGCTTTCAATGGACACTTATGTGACAGATCCCAAGGCTCCTTGCAATGAAAACAAAGCTTCTTCTTCCTAAGATCATTAAGTGTCTCATTTTTCAACCTCTTACTTTCCTCGTTAGGTGGTTGAGCCTCTCTATGGAAAGGTTTCATGTCCTTATCTTTCCTCAAAGGGAAACTCTTTGCCTGAAATTTATTTTTAGAAGCTGAAGAGGAACCCATGTCACGAGCTTTCTTAATGGTTTCCTGCAAAGTGGGAGGGTTGAGAGCTTTAATCCACCCCCTCAATGGATAAGCTAACCCATCCATAAATAGAACCAATATCCTCCATTTTGATACATCTGTTACTAATATTACAAGTTTTTGAAACTCTAAAATGTATGTTTCCAATAATCCCCACTGTTTAAGCTGAGCTAACTCCTTGAAATGGAGTTCTGGGTCCTTCCTGTCAAAATGTTCAATTAGTCTCTCAGTAAAATCCACATATGAGGTAATGTGTGCATAACCCATAGTGACCATTCCATGATGCCACCACTTGTGTGCTAACCCATCTAGGTGAATTGTTGCATACTTAATAGCTTCTACCTCAGGCATAGGGTTCAATTGAAAGTATGTGTCAAGCTTTTGAACCCAAGCTCTTTTTGTACACTTCCTTGAGCCATCATAATATGGTAACTGAAGTTTCCCTACTTTCTTTCGTAGCTCATAGCTCTGGTTCCTGTCATGTCCACATGGCATATGCTTCATCCGCACATCCATATACTCCCTAAAGGTAATTGCGCCAGTAAAATCTGGACCTCTAGCTTCCTAATCTCTCCTCAATTGGTCCTATATATCAGTGATCTGGGGCTCTAGTACAGGCTGCTTTAGAGCTCTAGGAGGAAATGTGGGAATCATGGGCCTCGAACTCACTATCCTAGTTTGCTGGGGTACATGACCGAAATTGTTCCCAACTTGTTTGCCTCCATTATGTGTCCCATCCTAATTATTACCATTTTGATTATTTCCTCCACCCACATTAGCATTCAACCCCATTTGACGAGCCATCATCTGCATCATAAGCTCCAATCTCTGACTCTATTCCTATGCTCTCTGCTTTGCTAATCACTATCCCTGTGCCAAGGTGTCTAATAACTGTAAGAATCTTTCCTCTCCCTGATCTGGACTGGCATTCCCGCCTCTACCTAATCCTGTATTCCTATCATCTTGGTCACCCATATTGCTATCTTGATCAAAGAATACCTCCTCTGTGTCTGTATGACTGGATTCTATGTCCACCTCTGCACGGATGAACTAGATTGTTCGCTCTGTAGGTTTGAAATCCTATTTTGTCTTGCTCTGGTATTGTAGAAATTATAAGGCCCCTATCACATGCTCAAACATAAAAGCTCTGATTTTAGTGTTTTGACATTTTGTCAAACACTTTCCCCTCTATCCAGCTGTTCCAAATTCCCTATAAGACCCCCACAGGGTGGCAGGACTTATAGCTCTGATACCACTGTAGTATCCTCCCCTATTTTCCCCAAATAAATAAACTTGCAAGCTACTTTATGATATCAATTAATTTCCTTAATAACTCAACATAGCATTTTTGTCAAACACTTGGCACACATACTACAATATATAGGAAAATCTAAAACTTCTTATTTGCTAATTAAATATTAATTTTTTCCATGTAAATGTGCTCATACAATTGTTTAACATGCTGCGACAAATATTAATCTCGTATTCAACAACTACAATGCAAAAGTATAAAAATTTGACAGAAGAAACCTAGAATTAGTTGCTGTAGTATTTTTGCAGATGTAGTTGGTAACCTTCCAAACCCCCCAAATTAGCAAGAATGAACAATAAACTTTTTGCAAATACTGTTCACGCACTGTAGCAAATTCACTATTCATGCGAACTGTAGCAACCACTATTCACGTGCACTGTAGCAAAACACTATTCATCCGCACTGTAGCAAATCACTATTCATCCACACTACAGCAAAACACTAAATGAAACCCATTGTGTTTGTAAACATCGTTAATCCTCCTGACTATGTCTTTCAACAGTGAAGAGAATGCTAGCAAAGAGGGATTCTGTCCTCCAAGCCCGATAATCAGATATCTAGCAACATAACATTAATCTTCATCCAAGCATACTAAAAAGAAGCTCTTCCATTTCTTTTATAGTGTTCTCACAAGAGCTCAATCCTTCATTTTCTCAATGTGGGATAAAACATAACTCCCTTTTGTAACTTATGTCTCCAATGTGTTATAAAATAAAAGGGACTCTTTTAATTTAAATATTTCCCACAAACTATAGTCTATGCATTCATAAAGTTAAATATTTAAATTTAACTTTATAAAATAGCTTTATCAATGCATAACAAATCTTATCAATGATAAACAAGTCTTCTTGTCGATTTTAAACAATTACCATCGACATACTGTTACCACTGGATGTTCGACCATGTCCAAGATGACTTACTATAAATAGTAAGTATGCCCACAGTTACCTCAAAACCCCTCAGAAAGACCTGCAACTGAAACTATCTAGGCCAAATGGCCTCTAAGTCCCTTTAATGTCTTGGTTAGCCTACAGGACCGTAGGGAAATAGGCTAATGACAATATCATGCTATGAATGCTAAAAAAGGGACATTACATAGTGAAGTATTGCTTGACCATACTAAGAATTATCACTTGGCCATATCGAGAAATATTACCTAGCTATAGTGAAAAGTATCACTTGGGAAAAAAGTATTACTTGGATATAATGAGAAATATTGTCTAGTTGTAGTAAAGTGTTGCCTGATTTCTTTCAAAAAAACTTGCTCAAGCAAACAGTGAGTATCTTTGGACTTTTTTGTTAAGAGTTGAAAGGTGTCTCGGGTACCCTTTAGGGTTGCACTCCTTCCTAGTTTAGCAAATTTTTTATGGGGTTTAAAATATATCGTTTAAGTATAAGTTCACATATACTTAAGATATATTTTAATATATGTGACGATTCATTTGAGATAGGTACCAGAGTTCTCCGAGATAAGATAAAGATTCTACAAAATTTTAGGGCTTCAAAAATTCAAATTGCCAAATTTTAGGGCTTCGAGATTTAAAACTTAGACAAATTTTAGGAGTCGACATTATATTTCAGCATCGTATCTAGTTAATGAGTGGATGTAACTTTGAGCCTTCATCTTCTGCATGACCATTGTTGGTCTCTGCTTGTGATTTATTGTTTAGTTATAGTAAAGTGTTGCCTGATTTCTTGCAAAAAAACTTGCTCAGGCAAACAGTGAGTATCTTTGGACTTTTTGGTTAAGAGTTGAAAGGTGTCTTGGGTACCCTTTAGGGTTGCTCCTTCCTAGTTTAGCAAATTTTCTATGGGGTTTAAAATATATCATTTAAGTATAAGTTCACATATACTTAAGATATATTTTAATATATGTGACGATTCATTTGAGATAGGTACCAGAGTTCTCTGAGATAAGATAAAGATTCTAAGAAATTTCAAGGCTTTAGAAATTCAAATAGCCAAATTTTAGGGCTTTGAGATTTCAAACTTAGCCAAATTTTAGGAGTCAGCATTATATTTCAGCATCATGTCTAGTTAATGAGTGGATGTAACTTTGAGCCCTCATCTTCTGCATGACCATTGTTGGTCTCTGCTTGTGATTCTTGTTTATGAAATGATTAGTGGATATGGAATTGTATGTCTAACCATGCTAGGAGATTTTACCTTGGAATGGAACAAGAACATCCCCTTAATGTATTCTTATGATTTTTGTGGTCTTGGTTTGTGAGTTGTGGTTTTGAGCTTGGAGATCTTTGGAAGTGTTTGTAAGACTTTCGTTGGTGGAGGTGAACATGCGATTTTAGCCACGTTCTTTGTTTTCATCACCTTGTCCTGGTGTTTCATTATTGCACTTGGTTACTTTTGTTGTTGTTAAGTTACTTATCTTTAAAACTATATTATTCAGTGCATGTTTTATCCTTATGTTATAAGGATCTTCGGGCGGGGAATTATAGCAACTAAAGTTAGATCTATAGACTTTAGGAAATTTTCATCCACCACTTCCCATATATCTCAATTAATCAGCAAATATTCCATCTTTAGCTTCCACGTCTCAAATTTGTACCAAAAAACTTCTCCACATCAATCCTCCCTAGCATGTTTTCCATCTTTAATATCCTACAATATAGAAAATGAAATACTCTATGCAAGATCCCACTCAAACCTTGATTAGCTCAAAATACTATGTACCCAACAAATAGAACCAAAACTAGTCAAGCTCCGATGCCACTTGCAAAGAAGAAAAGTTGAGAGGAATTTCTCCATGTGCTAATCTTGAGAAGAAAAATATGCATATATCAACTTAACTATTGAAAGGACTTCAAGAGACAAATGAGAGCATGAATAAAATAATAGTAAAAACATAACATAATAATTTATCATGGGTAAACCCTTACAAAATAAAAACCCCACACGGTAAGCATTGCATAACATATGATCAAATCAATGGAGATCACAACACACTTGAGATGCAAGTTCTTACAAGAATATCACTTCAACTCAATCTAAGAGGAGCTCACAACCACCCAATCTTGCAGACACAAATCAATTCGTAAACTCCTCATCAAACTCTCTTTTTATAAGCTTCTCACAACTTGGAAACTGCTTGTAGTTGTACAATACTATGTGCAAAACCTCCTTGACACATGTCATACATGCATGACTTGTGCTTCCCAAAATAAGCTTAAACCAAGTTTAAAATAATGTCTCGCGTCCATAGAATCAACCCCTATTTTTTACCCTCATCAATGTTATGCCATGTGTGATATAACATCTAAAAATGGCCCTCTTATATTATACTATGGATAGGGAAAATTTTCACAACTTATTTTACCTTTTCCAAGACAATGACATGTGGAAAACTTCCCAACTACTTTTGGAAGTATTTAGAAAATATTGCAAGGTTGAGACACATGTTTTCTCACCAAAAAATTGGCACTAGTTGTGGGATACTTTATTATGACCTATTAGCCCCAATTTTGGTTATTTTGAAGTCTGAATGCTTGTTATGCTTGATTGTAGCAAGTTATCTTTTCTCCCTGCATCTTTTCATCCATCCTAGTATCCCTTCCAAGATTTGGTCCATCGTAAAGGTTACAAAATTCCAATGACATTATATCCGAGGTATCTGGGGTCTAAAAATTTTCTTGGGATTGATATCAAGGTATTAGCAAGATTTTTGAATTTGTGACTAGCTAGGAACATTTTTGAATCCCAAAATGATGGAATAAGTTTAAAAGAACCTTATTTCTCCTCATTTTTAATGTCATAACTAAGTGAAGGCATTTAAGCAATCAAGCAATCACATTTTTAATTAATCAAGAGAAATTGAGCATCCATATTAAAGATTTGAAGGAACATGTTCAATTTCAAGATCTTTGAGTCTCCATTTCTTCAAGACAAATCAAGTCAAAGGAAACCATGTCCAATTGAAGCACATTTATCTCTCATGATGGCTTAGTAGATAAATTATCAATAAATCAAGAAAATCATATCCATTCCTACTTTCTCCTTCTTTGTAAGTATTTCAAAGCATATCAACACTCAAGATCTAGAAGTGGTACTCATATATCTATCCATTTGTAAGGGAATCCATGATTCCAAAATACATTCCAAGGTCAACTCTCTATATGCAAAGCACATTAAATCATCTTCATTGGTATGGAAAATCTCTACATCCTTCCATGAGATTTTATGCAAGGTGAATCTACCATTTATATTTTTACTTACTTTCCTTTATGCATTTTCTTTCCATTTTTAGGGTTGATTCCTAAACAATGGTTTGACCAAGGGAAAATTCCTTTAGACTATATTTTCCTTACTTTTTTATGTGCAAGATAAGGTTGTGGAGCTCTTTGATTGAGATAAAATAAATTAGGTACAGTCAAAAGTCCTTGAAAATATTTAGCCAAAAAAATTCAGGTAAGAAATGTCATTGGCTATTTGTCCTTCGCTACAACTTTTGGTTTGTCCCTGCCACTTTCTACTCAAATATTACCCATAGGTCAATTTTGATATGCCATTTTTATGTTTTTTATTTTTGCTCAATTTTAGTCCATTTTAGTCTATTATTTCAAATGTTTGCATCATGTTTAATTAAGCACTTTAATAACATTAATTCATCATTCTCTTTCACCAATGCATTATCCTACTTAGAACTTGATTATTTGCTTTAATCTAGTAGAGAATATTCCTCTAAAATGTGTAATTGACCAAAAGGGGCGTTGATTTACCTATCTTTTACATTGCTTCTTAGTTCCCATTATGTAATTTGGAGTGATCAACTAACACTTCAAAACTTATTTGGTGCCTAGATCTCCTAGTATGCATCATATTAGATCATATCTTTATTACATTCCATGCATCTAGATATATAAGTTCCTCTTTTAATGGTGAAGAAGATGAGGGAAAATATTATATATATATATATATATATATATATATATATATATATATATATATATATATATATATATTCATATCCTTCGTAAAATCCAACAATGGAATACCTATTGAATACACACTAACACATGTAAAACAAAATATCTAATCTAACCCACACATGCATTCATATGGATTTCTAATTCCACTTATCTCACATCTCTCAAAATATCATGCTTAATATTACTGCTCTGAACAACATGTTTTCAAGAAGATATGGTGAACATAAATTCAAATATGAATGAAAAATAAGATGAAAATGCAAGAGAAAATAAAATGCAAGCAAAGAATTGGTTTTTACATGTATAGAGATGGTTAGATCCTATTTGCACAATCCCCTTTGTATTCATTGTGGTGTATTTTTACATCATATATTTCCTTCATTGTATACATACCTGGTAACATTTCATGGTGAAATTTACTTTTACATGATTTGCATTAAATCTTTGAATCTAAGCACGCTATTGTTTTTGGGGGGTTTAATTTTTTACATGCTCATATTTTTTTATCATGTGTCTATTATTCATGAGAAACATATAAAAATACATTAGAGATAAGATTCTACTTTTTGAGTATAATTTATAAAAATACATTAGAGATAAGATTCTACTTTTTGAGTTTTATTTTTTATTCATTTATATGTAATACTTCATGGTTATCAACTTCGAGTGAGTCAGTTTGTTAGCACCACTCCAATGGATCTAGTTGATAAGAGTGATGTACATCCTATAACAAGTTTTAAAAACCAAATAATTTTGTCAAAATCAATAATTCATCTACCAATTTTAATGAACAAGTGGAAACAACATCCAAAGTGTGGATCCTTTGTCATATTTTTTATACACTATGATTTGTGTTTCACATTTTGTACCCACACACACATATAATATCTCAATGCAATCACTCTTTGGGGTTGCCAAGGAAACAATTTTTTTCTCATGTTTGTCTTTTTCATTTGAAAGCTTAATGGGGACAATGCTCTCTTTAAGTATTGATCTTTCATTTTATCGATCCCTGTGGAGACAATATTTGTCTTAGGCCTAATCACCCTTGTTGGATCCCTTAATGGAGACATTTTTTCCTTCAGGACCGATCTTTCAGTTTCTTGATACTTATGAAGACAATGTTGTTCGTAGGCCTAATCACCCTTGTCAAGTCCCCTAATAGAGATATTAGATTCCTAAAGGTCATATTCTTCCTTATTCTTGATCCCTATGGAAATAATGCTTTCCTTAAGCCTAGTTACCCTTTTTGGGTCCCTTAATGAAGAATAATTTCCTTTAGGATTGATATTCTTTGATGGAGTATAGCATAGCTTGCTAGAATTTCAATGTTATATTTTGAAACTTTTTAATCTTTTTGTGATTCATAGTGAGGCAATGCCTTACTAGGCTAGTAGGCATCTGTGTGTGTGTGTGTGTGTGTGTGTGTGTGTGTGTGTGCATGCATGTGTATGCGCGCGTCATAGGGCATTGATGTCTCTTTGCCTCCTTGACTTTGATAAGATTGTTCTTCTACATTAATCTACTTAATCATGAGCATAATCTTGTCTCAAACTTTTTCTAAATTGGAGGCTAAATGTATAGTCATAAAATGTTTGCACCCATTATGGAATACTTTACTAGGGCCTATTAGCTCCCATTTTGGTGATTTCAAATTCTTTTTACACTGTCTTAGCAACTTTTCTTCTCTCCCCAACTCTTTTCATCTTTTTTGACATCCCCTCTAAATCCTAGCCCATTTTCTAAGGTAGAAAGTGCTAATGGAATTATGTCCCAAGTAATTGGGATCCAAACTTTGTGTAGGGTCTGAATCAAGGTATTAAGAGATTTTTGAAGTTGTAGTCAGACTAGATTTTTTTCGAGTTCCAAAAAGTGAATGTAGAAAATGATCTTATCTCTCCTTATTTTGCATATCATAACTAAGTGGAGGCATTTTGGCAATCCAACAATGAAAACAATATTCTCCAATTGAAGCAAGTTTCTCTCCCATGATGGTGAGTGGATTAATTCTCAATCAAGCAAGAAAATCCTCCATTAATTCATTATTCTCTCTTCTTTGCAAGTATCTTCAAGCATATCAGCATTCAAGATCTATGAGTGGCATTCACAGATGAATGCATTTGTGATGACATCCTTGATTCTACATCACATTCCAAGGTCAACTCTTTGGAATCCAGGAAAAGTCAGCTATCTTTATGGGTATGATTGATTTCTGCATCTGTCCATGAGCATTTATGCAAGGTAAAATTACCATTTTCCTTTTACATACTTTCCTTTATGCAATTTCTTTCCATTTTAAAGGTTGACACCTAAATCCGGAATAGAGGATTGACCATGGAAAACCCTTTTAGACAACCTTTTCCCTATTTTTAGTACGGACAAACAAGTTATAGAATCGTTGAATGGGGATCAAATAGTATAATTAAATGCCCTTGAAAAATCATCCAAAAATTGCTAAGCACGTAACATTATTGATAATATGTCCTTGGGTATAGGATGAATTTTGGCCTTCTCTTGCCACTTTCAGCTCAAATTTTACCCACTCGTTAATTTTTGAAGTCCTCTTTTTCTATTTGTACCTTTCTTCTCAATAGCAATCTATTTATGTTTGTTATTTCCATTTTTTTGCATCTTGCCTAATTGGGCACTTTAATAACATTAATACATCGTTTCCTTTTCATCAATCACATATTTTAGGAAGGCTCGTTAAGGCTCGTTCATGGGCCTCTGAGAGCTAATTCTCTTGCACCAAATAAGCAAGTGAAATGAATGTCGTTGGACAATGGTTAGTTAAAAATCAACTTCGACGGTGCCGCCAAAGGGAATCCAAGTTCCTCTGGAATCAGAATAGTGGCCAGATCTGAAGATGGGAGCATCATTGCACTACGAACTAAAAGGATCAAGGATGGAACCAATAATCAAGAAGAGTGTCAGGCAGCGATTGAAGTATTGGAGGTTGGAATCAAACTTGGCACTTGTAAAATTCACATAGAAGGGGATTCCCAAATAGTGGTAAATGGTATCATAAAGCGTCAATTGGAGGCATGATACCTTGACAAATATGTAAGTCGAATTCGGATGCTATTGCAACAAGTTGATGAATTCAAAATAACTCACGTGCTAAGGGAAGCCAACACCTTGGCTGATAAATTGTCCAACATAGGGAGTAACAGGTTCAATCAAGCAAAATTTTGAATTATGGGAGGATTATCAAAATGTTGAAGGAGCGAACTTGGACCCATTTGGAGGATCATCGCGATAGCACACGAGGTGAGGAGGGTGGCATGGCAGAGCTTTGATTGAATCAACCGGTCGTTTGTGTGGAAGGATAACTAGACTTCAAACCAATCATCACATGGCATGTTAATGTTTGTCAGAGATGATGGGATCACAGGTTATGGCAGGCTAATGACCTTCGTCCAGGCACCAATTTGGATACATAATTCATAATTACAAACCATCATACTTATACTTATCCATTTGCATGTCGTAATTATGCTTAGTCTGCAATTATTTCATAAGTACAATGCCTTGATACTTTTTGCTTCCATTAAGTCTCTACTATTTGCATTAACATATTTTATGCATATATTCACAACAACGTCCATGTGCCCTAATGCATATATTTGTAGCAGAGTTGTATACCATAATGCATAATAGCACCAAACAAAGATATTGCATATCAACACTATATAATCATATTTCTTCTTTGCATAAACATTAACAATTACCACAATTGGTATCGTCAATGGTATGAGTATATTGGATTGGTTAAGTTGGGTGGAAATTAAATTACATAAGGTGTTAGATATTATCAAGCATTTATGAGGTTAACAAGTCATAACTAAAGAGGCAAAAATTAAATAAATGGAAGGATGCATCTCATCCTTATAGTCTTTCTTTGGCATATGTAAATATATAGTGACAAACAAGTTGATCTTTGAAAGAATTATATATATAGAGAGAGAGAGGAGATCCTCTATGTTGTGAGTGACCAACTTTTCTGCAAATTTGGTGCACATATATACAACACTAATCAAAGACAACATTGACCAATCAATATTGTTGCATTAAGATAACTTTAGATTAGAGGCATCATCCCTAGGGATAACTTTAGTAGAAAATTTCACTAGTTGGGGCCACATAAATTGGTGAAAAAATGTAGAATTTCAAGGTGGCCATGTCGCCTGCACTTTATAAAAATTAGGTCACCTGCATAGGTCAATCACCAATAGTGATATGATATTATTTATATTTTAGCAATAAATTCTCCAATATAATCTAAATTTCCCACATGGTAAATTTAATATTTTTCCCTATAATTTCCAAAGCCTGTCTTAATTGATGGTCATATTGGTCAGTGTGTGATCAAAATTTAAGACAGGGTACTAGTTAAGTACATAGGTTTGGCATGTATCTCCATTCTGAGGACTTTACATGTAACTTTTTATCCTTTCAAACTTTGGCCTAAAACAAATATGATTGTTGGCATGTTTCTATTTTAGAAACTTTCTCTAGAACTTGGTATCCTTTTTTTAAAATTCCTTTGAAATAGGATTTATGCCATTGATTTAAGATAATCCAACAATTATCCAACAATTATAAAAATAAGGTTACTAAATGTCAAATGATATTAAATTAACTTAGGATGCCTTATGAAAATATTTAAAGTTGATTGTTGACCTCATCTTGGGGGCGTTGCCCCGAAACCCCCAGTCAATAATTTGGGGAGACATTGTAGCAATAAAGTGGGGAGAATATAACCTTAAGTTTGATAATTAATTAGACTCCATATAATAATGGTAAAATGATGGTTGCTAGGTATATGTACTTCCAGTCATGATTTTCTTCAATAATCAAAGGTTCGATAGGATTTTATAAAATTTCCATATAATTAAATATAATTGCCAATACAAACTAATATGTCTTCCTTCCAAATTAAAAAAACTTGTCAACTATATTATTATTTTTTGCCAAAAATAATGGAGGATTCACCAAGATTTTACATATTTTCTAGACCTGTAGAGGGGTTTCTTAAAGTTTTCCCTGATCATCACTATAAGTGATATCGTTTGTAGCTTTATATGTACTAAATTTTAATTACAAAAACAATGTTGTGTATTTCTTATAGCAATATCACATCTCATTTAGATTTGTAATTATTTTAAGAAGTATATAAAAAACATGTATAGAAGAAGTGTTTCTAATCCACTTTTGCATATCTTTTATTCTATATATATTTCAAATAGCAAGTAATTGATATATATAGTTCATAAATTGTCAATTATATTAGTATATTTAAATCAGAAATATAAATATAAGTAGTGTTAAGTAATTGTTCATAATATTAACGAAGGGGGCATCATGACTGATATCAGATCCACCTTTCATGCCTTAAAAGGGAATGAGTGAATGAACTAAAAGTTGCAACAAAAAAGTAGGAAAAATGGAGAGTAAACAAATGGGTGAAGGAAGAAATATCAGTAATGGAGGAGATCAAGTCTTAATTGAGCAAAGAAAACTTTTTTAATATCAGTAATGGAGGAGATCAAGTCTTAATTGAGAAAAGAAAACTTCAAAAAAAAGCTCACCCATTGATTGATATATTAATACATATAGCTCTAAATCAAACCCCTAAATCCAATAACAATGGACGAAGACATGGTCAAGATGAACAAGCACAAAATAGGATTTAGAAAGCAAGACTTCTTGCCCTAGACTTCCCAAATTTTCACCTCAAATAAACAACATGAAAGAGAAAAACCTTCATTTGGCTCAATTACAAAGAATGGTTTAAGCACAACTAGGAGGAAGGTGATTCCAAACAAAGATGTCATTCAAGGACTAATTGGATTTAAGGGTGAAATATTTACCTTGCAAGGGAAATTCATAGTTAAAACAGAAAAATAAAAGATTTAATACTCAATACTTGTAATCATCTAGAATACAAATCTCAGCACAAGTTATAAATAATGGAGATATTGGTTCTACCTCAAATCAATCAGGGGCAAGACCCCAATGAGATAACCCCATTTCATCTCAAGGATCTTGTATAAGAAATACCAGACTTAAAGGGGAGTTTGAAAGCTAGGTTGCAAGGAAATTAAATAGACAAAAAATATTTTTTTGACCTAAAGAAATCTCAACAATCATTGAATCACAAAGACTTCTAGTTCCTCGTAGACGTCTCCTCTATCATACCGCCCTAAAAATGGGAGATTGGCAATATGGGGGAGGAAGTACCAAGAGGAGCCAAATCTCATAAAGCAACACTTAAGCAACTTTTCAAGGAAAATAATGGAAAAAAGCTTACTCGGAATAATTTGAAAGAACTAATGATCCAAAATTTAAGGAAAAGGAACTCAAAACCACTAATAATCCCTTTTTGAGTTTGAAAATAGTGAAGTCTACAACAATTCACTTTCCAACAAATTAAGAGTAAAGTCACATAATGAGTGACTCAAAATCCTTAAAGTAAGAAAGAAGGATTTTTTTGGCCACTGTTGAGGGACCTTCCCAACACAAATTCCAAGATAATGGCAACTTAGAAGGCAAACACAAGGGTCTTACTAGATGGTGGTTCACCTCATAGCTTCATTAATCAATTAGGTATTGATCACCACACACAAGACCATCACCTATGAACAAGAAGATATTAAAACCCAATTAGCCAATAGAATAACCATAACTACAATGCCATGATTCCAAAACTCATCCCTACTACTAAAAACTACACCTATACAAACCATTTTAATGTCTTAAAGCTTGGAGATATTGATGTGATCCTTGGTATATAGTGGATAAAGCAAAGAGGTAGCTTCAACTTTTAACTACAAATCTTCACATTCAAGGTACAAAATCAGAGATAGACATTGCATGGGCTGCCAATAGATAAAAGCCCAAGGAATTGTAGTCCACTTCTGGGAAACCCAAGCCTATCAATCCCGCACATCGGAACCTTTGTAAAAGCAGCCGCCTTAAAAACATCATCTCGAAACTAAAAGAGATCACATCCAAGATAAACAAACCACAACATAAAAAGATGTCTCACCAATCGACAATTGAGGTCTTTAGTAAAAGAGATGGAACCACTAGATATGCTTCAACTATGAAAAGCCATCAAGATCAGAAGTATTAAATGCTTGTGAGCAAGCATTTTTGGAATAGAGGAGACTCCGATATACCTAAATTTGAATCATCTGCATTTTCAAATAAAGTTTTGGCAAGGTATAGCAAACCTTGTATCTTGTATATAAGATGCATTTGTAAAATTAGGAATAAAACAAAACATAAAATGGATTGTGATTACTTGAGTGATTGAAGTGCATAGACAATTGCCATGTCATCAATTGTCCCTGTCGCCAGCACATTTATGATGCAATTTGTGAGTGACCTACATGTTCACTTATGAATGGCACCATGTCGAATCAACTACATGAAGGACCAGTGACACGAAGGGTGGACTCGTCATCATGTAACCACCTTTCATGTTTGTATTTCAATATATTGACATATACTGCCATATCACGTCCATTACTTCGGCTTATTTCATAACTTGCAGACCATCATATCTCATACTTATCCATTTGCATTTCATCATTACAATCATTTCATTATTTCATCATATCTCATACTTCTAGTCATGATGAAAAGGTCTATATAAGGGCACCTATTAACTGGAAAGCAAAAATGTTAATGACACAATTTAGAACTAGTTCACATCAGCTGCGATGTGAAACTGGTAGATGGCAAGTTCCAAAGGAAGAGTGGGCAGACAGAACATGTTTATTCTGTAATATGGGAACAGTTGAGACAGAGCAGCACTTTGTCAAGGAGTGTCTGGCTTACAACGACATCGGATCTGATTATACAAAAATACTGCAGAACAAGGACTTCAACTATTTATTCGAAGAAGATCAAGTGAAGAGAACAGCGGATTTGATTATCAAAATTCAGAGTAGGAGAGACAAGTTAGCCAAAACTTTGCAATTGACTAGTTTCGCTCCTGCCTCGGGAGGGTGATTGCATGGGTCCCATAGACTACTTTAGTCTCGTGAATGTCATTAAAACCTATCATATCATATCAGTCTGCAATCATTTCATAACCACAATGCAATCATGCTTCATGCTTCCATTGAGTCCCTGCTATTCACATTAGCATATTCCATGCGTACATTCGTAGCAAAATTCAGGTGCCATAAGCAACATCCACGTGCCATAATACATATATTTGTAGCAGTATTTGTATGCCATAGTGCATACTTGATAAATCAGATCACACAACAGCACTAATCAGACATTGCATTTTGCTGTTGCGTATCAGCGCCATACAATCATATTTCCTATTTGCATAAACAACTATTACCCCAGTTGGCATTGTTCCTTTACAAAAGAGTCATTAACAGCATGAATATACTCGATCGGCTTAGTCAATTTTTAATAATGTATGATGCGTCACGAATTAACAAGTGGTTATGGCATTAACAATTCACAACTGAAGAAGCGCAATTATACAAATGGAAGTATGTGTCTCGTCCTTATATTCCTTCATTGGAAAATGTAAGAATGTAGTGACAGACGTCTTGCCCTCTACAAGAGCATTGAAGGAATTATTCTTATTTGTCTATATGTATGTCAGATCCGCACTGTTTTAGTGATCAGAGAAGGCACACAGATTTGCATAAATATATTGTTAGATTATGTTTGGATGGGGGAATAACTAATAAGAATATGGGAATAGGAATACGTAGTGTGGAATTGTTATTCTAGAATAGAAAATAAGAATATGTATTCATGTTCTTGTTTGGTTGAAATGGAATTTGATGAGGAATTTACGGACTCAAAATTTTATGTTTTCTAAAATAAATAAAATTAGAATAGGAATACATATTCCAATTCCACGTATTTAGGTGGAATTGCAAATGCTCATTTTTGGCCAAAATTGGAATACATATTCCTATTCACAATTTCGATTTGGTGCACCCAAATGGATAATTTGAAATTTAAAGAATTTACATATGCTTATTCCACTCATATTCGTGTTGGCAAATGGACAGATACAACATCAATAAGCGATACATTTCTTGGTGTTGCATTTATTGAATGTTAATTAAAGAAATAGCTAACTATATTGCAACACAATATTATAACACATTTAGATTTGCAATTATTCGAAGAAGCAAATTAGAAACAACATATATAGCAAAAGTATTTCAATCCACTTAAACATATGTTTCATTGTGTAATACATCCACTATTACATTTGGGGTCAAAATGTGACGGTGGTATAATTTGTGTGTGATTTTTGTGGGTTTTTTCAAGTGTCCTCGACGCCATCGTAATACCGACAATGTGGTCATTATTGCAATGCTCGCATAATTATAAATATATTAAAAAAACATTTCTCATTTTCCCTAAATGTTGGGAAGCATGAATAGAGCTAGGGTGAATGAGCCAAGAGGAATTCCTCTGCAAAAGATCGGTGCCACAAATTGTGCTGCTCAAATCTAAGTGGATAACTTTTTTGTTAGGGATTGATAGTGTTTTTTGAAGGACTTGAGCAATATGCAATACAAATATCCAAAACCCGAAGAACGCCTCCATGCAAGAACCTATCATAGAGAAGAATAAGTAAAGAAGAGGCAAGGATTTTGCTCTAAAAATATAAGAACTATATTATCAAACTGAAAAGATGAGAGATGATTACAAAAGATCAATCCTTATAGAAGGAGATCAAAAACCTAAAAGGGAAACCCTAAGACATAAATGATATTTAATAATTACTAATTAATTATTAAATGAAAATGCAAAGTGCATAAAGTGAAATCTTAAGAAGAAAGTAAAGGTAATTTAATAAATTAAATTAAATTAATTTTTTACTCTAAATTTTTGTTTTGTTTCAAATAGTATTTTTTATATGTTCTCCTGTCTTTCAAGTATGATTTCATTCCCCTTCTTCCTTTTGATCTTGATGTCTTAAGTATACCTATAACCCTCATCTTGTAAATGGAAAGAGATGTCTCTTTCTATAGTTATGTTTGTTTGCAAAGTTGTGCATGTTCATTGTATTAGTGTTTCCTAACTAAACAGGTTGTTGCTTGTTACATTTGTTTCTCCTTTATGAATGATTGCTCTTAATAAGATCACTTCATTAATATCAGATTGTTGGTTTTGACTCTAAGTGCTACTGAGCTTGTACAGATTGTTGTTACTCTTATCATAGATTTCTGATTATTATTCATGTGCTAGAATAAATTGATTGTCTCTAGAGTTTGTTGCCTTGTTTCTTAGTCATGTCAGTCTATCAAATACTACATATTATACTGGCCTCTATGATGATGTTCTTTTGCTTTGAGATTTCTTCTGTTATAGCATATTAGAAAACAAGGAAAAAGGATATTAAAACTATTGCACTCAATGCTTACCAATAGATTTGAGATTGGACCTCTTGAATAATTCTTCATTGTAAGTTTATGTAATCAATTCTTAGTTTAGAATAGTGGATCCCATTCCACCACCTCATAGCTTTGTAAAAAATAAGACTTGTGTTGTAGGTTTCAAAACCTAAATTTGTGTTACATATTATATTTTTCTTGAAAATTTGTGTGCTACAGTAGTATGATTGACTTTCATTTTTTTGTACAAAAGCTATATCTGCTAAAAGATTGGAAATGGAGAAAAATACACTATAGGTGATTTTAAAATGGTTAATGACAATTTTGTAACCATTATTTCAATTTGAAAAGCTCATATCAAATTTTCTATTGAGATTAGTGATTTTGCTTGATTTTATGAAAATATCTAGTGATGTTTTTTTTTCTTGGGTTCATCATTGTCTTCATTCATTTCAACTTGTAAAGATTTTATAAGGCCTTGCAAATATATATAGATTCATGTTCATCATTGTCTTCATTCATTTCAACTTGTATAGATTTTATAAGGCCTTGCAAATAAAGTATCCACTAAATTGAAACAATAGTAATGGGGACTAGTGTGGTGAGAATACTTGTAGTTATAATAGTTTAAGGCAATAATATAAGCAAAGATAGGGAGATTATGAAAGAGTTGTAATTGGTCTTAGGGACATTAATATTGTCATGAGAGCTCTTGTGATAACTTAAGGGTAAGAAACCAAACATGTTTCTCATTGGAATATCAAAGTCATTATGCACTCACATATTCATAAATTTTTTATTTGATGTGGGATTTTCATAGCCATCTTAACGTTTACTCTAGTAAATTTCATCTCTCTTCTTCTCATTATTTATGATATTTTAACTTTCTTTAAAATCATTTCAACTATCTCTATTAGTTTACATAAATAATAATAATAATTTGTGTTTACTAAATACTTATTGTCTACTCAGCCTATGTTTTTTGAATTAAAAAATGACATGAACTTTTTTACTTCTAACTATTATGACTATTGCAAAATCCTCTTCAACCTTCAAACCTCAAAAAGTTCTATGGTGCATTGCTATCAAGTCTCTACAATTCCATGCCTCAACATTAGTCAATGTTTCTCAATCATGACCATCTTTAGTGGGGATGAGTTTTCCATAGTCCATATAGTATGTGCCAAATGTTTCTGGACCAACTATGTTATCTGTAAACATCGATTAAAAAGTATACATCATTTATCTCGAACTACTTGGCATGTGACCCTCATTCTTCTTCATTATCATGCTACAATGGTAACAAACACAATCGCCAAGTTCTCCTATCCATGAATCTACCTACGAGAAGACCACTAGTCACTACTTAACCATTTACCTTCAGTCTTTGCTTACCCAACACTTCAATTACTAACTTCATAAAAACCAAAAAATAATTATTAAGAATTCATTAAAAAATATCATGTACAAATAGCTTCCCACTTGTACCACTAGTTAAAAAAATTGAATGATTGTTGGGACATTCACTACAACATTTGGGGTCAAATTGTGATGGCAATTTGCAGTGGCAGTGTGATTTGTGGTGATTTTCATTTTATTTTTTGCAATTATCCTCAACGTCGTCACAATACCGACGTTGACATTGTAATTGTGACATACATGTGATTATAAACAAAAAAAAAATACGACATAACTTATTCCCCATTTGTTTTGATTGTGGATAGCTCCGAATGAGGGTGGAGAGCTCTAAATGTTGTTCTGCCATTGTGATTGGTGAATTTCATTGTTGTGATCTCTACACTTCATTGTCATGCCCTTGCTCTATGATTTTGTTGTTGTGATCTCTGCATTTCATTGTCGTGCCCTTGCTCTACAATTTCATTGTCATAATCTCTACATTTCATTATCGTGCCCTTGCTCTATGATTTCATTGTCATGTCATGCCCTTGTGATCTCCATGCCCTTGCTCTGTGATTTTCTTCAGGGGGAGAAGAGGTACCTATGTAAATGTTCTTTTCTTTTCCTTCTAAATATGTATGTCTTTATATTTCCTTCTAAACATGTATTATTTTATATATGTATAGAGAGATCTTTTTTAAGGTGCTTATTACATATTAGCTCACAATAGAAAAATTGATCCAGCTCCATACATATTCTAGAATCTAAATAATAAAGCAATAAAACTCACTCAATCCATGCTAAGTGACTTAAGTCAAGATCCTGCACAAAAATAATGCAGACTAGGAAAAATGGATAGAGTTCACAAGAAATTTTACAAAAACATATCATAGTAGATATTTTTAGAACGAAACAAGTCATAACCTAGTTAAATTGGTCTAGTTGTTGATTAGTTGGGTTGATTACAATTTCTTTTAGAATTGTCATCAGATTAGGTACAATAAAATGAACAATCAAGTGTTCCTAGCTAGCAGGATCAAATATAGTTTTTCAAAGTGATAAAATTGCATATGCAGATGCATCACTTGCATTCTAGGCATGAAGTGCATTCACCAACTTATAAAAAATGGTTGGATATAAAGGCTCCATATGCTGGCCCAACAATGGAAGCCAAGGATGTAACCATGCATGTATTGGCACAGTCTCCTTGTGAGGATCCCAAGTATCTATTGTTGTTATTAATTTGGGCATCACTGTATGATCCAAAATGTTATGAAGTACTGAAGCCTGTAGTCACTTCTCCCATGTCTCCTAGAAAATGTAACATAGGTTCAAGGTCCCTTGGCTCCCAAGATTTTTTAGCAATTGTTCTCACTGCTAAAAGAATAACTTTAGTGAAGAATTGAGTGTAAGGAGTTGAAGAAGCAAGTTTTGCTTCTGTGTAAATGCCATAATCACAAGGCTCATTCCCTTGCAGAAGCCTCCACCACAATGACATTACCTCTAAACCATGCAAAGGATGTTGAAGTGGTTCCCAACCTTGAAGCACTCTTAATTATAGGCAATGGCAAAGCATATGCATATGCATATGCAATACACACGACAAATTGCACAACATGTAGTCCTCCTGATATTTGGACTGTAAATTCTCAAAGACACTTGCAAGTGATTCCAATGTCATAGTACCTACCACAACATTTTTCTAGATTCTATCTAGTGCTCCCATAATATCCTCTATGTGATCTATTTATTGTTTCTGTCGTGTAGTCTCTTTCTGAAGCCGCTCCTCCTTTTTGTATATTGCCACAGACTCTCTATCGTGCCTTAAATTTTGATCAAACTTCTGAATATCTTCCTCTACCATATCTAAAATCAAATTCACATTGTATTGTAACTCTGGCATAGGTGTTTGATCCTTGATAGCTTTCATTTCAGAATTCAAGTTTTCAATATTGGTTAACACCCTCACTTGTGGACCTCTCATGTCAAGCAATTTCTATATTGTTTCAAAATGTTCTTGCTTCTGAGCTAACAGTTCTTCAGATGCATTTTCTTGTAAAACATTAATTTTGTTAAACAATTGTAAACTCTTAGAAAATGCATTCTTGATTTCTATTACCATTAACGAGCTTCCCTTGAACAAAATCAAAATGAAGAGGCATAAATACACCAAATTTTTCTTAAAACCATATGTGCAGATATAAACATTAAGTACATCTCTAATATTTTTGCAGATATACACATTAATTACACCAAATTTTTCTTTTAAAACCATATGTGCAAATATAAACATTAAGTACAACATGTTCAATATTTGTATAGATATACATATTAATTATACCAAAATTTTCTTTTAAAGCCATATGTGCAGATATAAACATTAAGTACAACTAACTCAATAAGGGTACAAGAATAAGTTATTCCCGTGAAGAAGGATCATGTCAAATAATACAAGGGAATTTGATCAAAATAGGAAGACAATCGCTAGATTGTTGTCTAACTTTCAAAGAGAAGGCAATGACAGATGTTATTGTCTTTGCAAGAGTTGTTATGGCTTAAAGACAAGAAGAATCAAAATCAAAACAACTAAGAGACATTGTAAGGAGAATGGTCACACTGAAGAGGGGTTTGATTATCATCCATTGGCAAGTTGTTTGTTATATTATTTTTAAAATTAATCACATATGAATCACGAAATTGGGGTTTGATTATCATCATTTTTATATAGGTCAATCTCCACGTGGTAGTACGTGATATGGACCACCACATCTCGAAGGAACATGGAGGTGTGAATATGGAGGTTTGAGTATTGAAGGAGAAGATCATGATCCCATGGAATATGACACTATTATTGGTGATGATGATTATGATGATGAGGATGACATTGAGGCTATCCATGATATACCTCTACTTGAGATGGCAAACACGGACCTTTACGAAGGATCCCAATCAACTCTTCTCTCTGTTGTATTGTTGTTGGTGAATTTGAAGGTTATAAATGGTTTATCTAACATAACAATATTCTAAGGTTTGTGATATATGTCATTGTAGTCTATAAAAGGTGAAATATATACCATTAATATTGTTTATACTAATGACTTATATTTTTTCCTCTAGATTGATAGGTGACTATTTGTTACCACCATCAAATGTTCTCCCTCGCTCGTACCAAGAATTATGTGCCACTATGAAACATATTGGAATGGAGTATCAAGCAATAGATGCTTATCCTTAAGATCATGTAATTTATCATAAAGAACATGAAAATGCAACTAAATGCCCTGAATGACATACAAGCAAATATTGAGATGATCGAGTGACAAAAAAGGTGTCTCGCAAAGTTCTTTGTTACATCCCCATTATTCCATGTCTTAAACGATTATTCAGGTGCAGTAGTTTGGCACAATTTATGGGTTACCATGCACACAATAGAAGTTGAGATGACACTATTCGAATGTTTGCGGATGGTTCAACATTTATGGACATAGAGGAAAAGTGGCCACACTTTAAAGAAGAACCTCAAAATCTTAGGTTTTCGAATGGTTCAGCATTTATTCTAATGAAATGATCAAATTACATAATGTGATTCATTATTATGATAATCATATTTGTAAGAAAATAACTAAAACCTGATAAGTTAATAGATATCTTGGTTTCATATCGATGTAGAATCTATAAACATGTTCAAAACACCACATATTGCTTCTTAAAAGAATATGGCAATTCATCCAAATTGGTCTCCAATGCATATATGACATCATTAAAAGAAAAAACATGAAAGGCCATTACAATCTATCAACATACAACATAATAACAATAATTTATATTTTTTTTCATATGTTTAATAGATTGTTTACTTTGAGAAGTTCATGAAGTCTCGTAGAAACATAGGAGCAAAGCAATAAAGAGATTGGTTGTAGTATCTAACTTAATTTATTTTGAGAAGTTGAAGAAGTATCATAGTAGCAAGCGAGCAATATCAATAAAGGAGGAGTAGATTAATCAGAGTTGGGATAGCAGTAGTATCCTCACCCATCAAACTTTCTCTTCTTGTAGCACACATCCTTATGTTCCTCACAGTCACCATATGTGTTGCACAAAACGCCACCGTAGGGATCAATGTAACAACAATATCCCAACATCTTACCACCACATTTTCCCATGTCACAACATACATCAATCTCCTTCTCACGATCACCATCTTCATTGCGTACAACATTTTTGTCACAATGATCTTCTTGAGCCACTGTCAATATACCTATCATACACACTAAACAAATAAGCATCACTGTAATGCATAAAATTTTCATGAATGCTCCCATTCTCTTTTTCTTTCTCTTTCTCTTTTATAGTATGTTGGCACAAACTCTTCCATTCGAATTTATAACCATCCAAAACCTTGCATATATCAAGAAATTTGTAGAGTTATGAACTTTGGCTATAGTTATTGCCTTTTTGGAGAGGGCAAGAGTGGAGTCTAAGAATATTATTGTTTGAGTGTGTTATCAATAAAGTCTCCAAAAAATTTGTTCCAAGCATCATTCTCCTAGTGTAGTTATCTATAAAGTCTCCAACATTATTGTTCCAAGCATAATTCTCTCAATGTTGGTATCTATAAAGTTTTGTCCTCCTAAGCCTCGATTTGATCAATAGGTTGCATTCGTCATGGTTGAGAATAAGCATCCATCTATTATATTTGTCTTGGCTCATACAAGAAACAATAGTCATAGGAATCCAAATACAGATTAGAAAATAGGAAGGGATTGCACCACCAGAAGATCTACTATATATTTGTCTTGGCTTGTATGAGAAAGCAAAAAAAAAGATAATGTCAAATTATAATTCAACGTTTGACACCAATTTTTTTTTTAATTATTCAACAAGTTATCACAATTGCGACAACTTGTCGTCGCTCCCATAGCATTGTCATTAGATTCATGTCACCATTGCGATGGACTAATCTGATGGGTAGTCATTGCTCCCATAGCATTGTTGTCGCATACCTGTTGCAATTGCGACGATAGACTAAAAATTTAAGTTGTCATATTTGCAACGATCTACTGTCATAATTGGGATGGTGTGAAGATGAACTCTTGCCCTTACCTTCTTCCAAATTGTGATGGCTTTAGGCATCACAATTGAGAAGGATGACCTTGTCATCGCAATTTGCGATAGCAAAAGTCTGACGCCCATCCAATGGAAGCCAATTCATGGTATTGTCACTTGGGCAATGAGTTTGCATCACAATTCAAACCCAAATGTAGTATTGATTTATACAAGTTTTGATAATTTGTAAATAATTATTAGCACATTTATGCATAAATATTAACAAATTTTGAGATGGTTACAATACGCAATTATTGCAATCACCAGCTTTTTAGAAACTAAAACAACAACTTTGAACACACGGTTGAATTATATATAGAAATTATATGAAAATCCATTGTATTGTTGAAAAGTGTGTGCGCATAAAATTAGCTATAAAAAAATACTAACACGCTTCTACTATATTATGCTGATTTCTATCTAAAGAAGCTAGATTTTTGGTTAGTAGACAAGGAGAAAAGATAGATAAAAGTGGTCTTCATATTAGATTTTGAATGGACGGATTGAATTAAAGAGAAAATGAAAAGAAAAGTTGGGTTTTTGGGTTAGGTCTCGAATGGACAGACGAGAAAATGAAAACAAAGATTGGACTTTTGATTACCTTGAATAGGTAGAAGACATTGAAAACTTCAAAAATCTGCCCTAGTTTCTTACACTTTCTAGTGTTTCTATCAAGCTCATTTGCTAAGAAATACCATGATTGTCTGGTGCTTGAGCATGACTGACGCTTGTGAGTTTCACATCAAATTGTGGCATTGAACCCACTACCTTAAAGTGATCATGCTAATCATTCACTCTAAATGAAACCAAGGAAATAATTCATACTAATTTCTACGTCAGACGCATTATATTTAATTGTAGCTTGAAATTGGTCTATGATCATTGGCATTTTGCTATGAAAAAATATATGTTAGTCACATAAGAAGAATGTGAGGCATTTGGTTTCAATGGCATGGCTATTACTAAAGTTTCCCGCAACAAATATGAGTCGTGTGCCCTCTGTATACTCAAACTCCTTGACATGCTCATCTGCGTTGGTGTTTTCCTACACATGAACACAAATAGTTTTTATTCATATACCTTTTCGAATTAACATAGCACTTATTCATAACTCCACGCATGTAATTCTACGAAGGCAAAATAGGTGAAGAGTCTTCTTATTAGCCATTATTCTTCCCAATTCTTCTTTAGACCTTGTTAATTTTTTACTTTGTGAATGATCCTCAATTCATATCATTCTAGAATTCTAAAAATCTTCAGGGTCTCTCTATTGAATATTATGGTGATATCTAGAGTACATCTTATTTGTTCTGAAGAAGTCTAATGGTGGTACTCATACTAAAAAATCAAAATGGGTAGAATCCTAACCTCATTCAAATGAATTGAATGTCTCTAAAACACAATCCCATCATGTTTGGTGGGTGCATATCATGTCCTCTAGTTTTTGGAGGCGAAACGAAGAATAATGTAAAACAAGATCCTATAAATGGTCGCCCAACCAAGAAGAGATGTCAAACTTACACATTTTCTCATTTCATTTGTACTGATTGAAAAACTAGTTAAAACATCAGAGCGATACAAGATACAAAATACCTCGTCCCTGTTGTAGTTGTAGTTGTAGCATACATCTCCTGAATATTCATTCATGATCATATCTTCATAAGAATACTTGATTGTGGAAATATAATGCATCCACTGAAAATATGATGGAATACACTCTCGTGGAATGAAGAAACCACAAAAGAGATAGATAAGGCAGGAATAGGGGAGTTAAATTAGTAATTGGATCCATTGATAAGTTTGTGAAGTAAAACATTGCTAAATGTTGAAAAAGACTAATATATTATTTTTAATAAGACGGGAAATGGTGAAACAAGGCATCTAGATAGAACATACCCTTATAAGTTTATTTTTTGTAATTACCAATGAATGTGATGTTTATTGTTAATCAATACAAGACATTACTTAAATTTTAGTCACAATGAGGTGTTCACAATGCACAATAGACATAAATTTTAGGTAAATATGAGCAATCACCATGAAATATTGAAGATATTAGAAAGGAATAGATTAGTTGTTCGCTTTAGTACAGAAGTTCCAAGGCTAGCTAGTGAGGTTCTAATTGTTTCATTTCGTTTCCAGATGAAATCTTTGGATAGTGGAAATTTATAATAATAAAAATACTTTGGTAGGCATAAAGCCAGTTTTACAACCTCTTCCAGCATCCTCTCATGTTGTAGGAGAACTACACCATGTCATAGAAATGCATCAAAGTATAATTCAAATTTATTTTTTCTCAATAGTTGCTAGTGCCTTAGAAGACATGTATCTGAACTATGGAAGCATAGAAAAGCCACACGAATTGTTTGGCAAAAACACCCCAAAGTTGTCATTTCATAGACCAGGGAAAGTCTAACAAACAAAACCAAAACTTAAACCACAATAGGATGAGATCCCTAAACCTTTTATTTATAGATTATCTCTAAGACACTAAATTATTCTAATGTGTGAGGCAAGAAAAATCATTTTGCTTGGGTACCCCAACTTGCTTAACATATGGAAAAGACTTCTATTCGTATTGAATTCATCTTTAAAACACCAAGATCTTCAAAGTAAAGAACATAAGTTATAGATAAAATTCTTCTTGCTCACAATGTTATTTTGTTCTATTGGCTTGATCACAATATCATTTTCTTCTGTTGATGCTTACATTGGCACAAATGTTCTTCTTTCTTACAATGTTATTTTATAACCCTAAAATTGAACAATATTCATGACCAATGCAATCTTAGAAAAAATGTAAAAGTACTTGATAAGATCCCAAAATTATGAGTTGATCAAATATATATTTATGATTTTTGTAGGGAATCAATGTGTTTTATGTTGGCTACATATAATATCTCAATGTTGTTGCTCGATTCATTTTTATGAAGTGCTTGATACAATTTGTTGGTCACCCAAAGTCACTTAAAAATATGCTATATATTAGAAGCTAGAGAAAATTTCCCATTTTCATAATAGTAGTATAGTAGATAGTAAATGAAATGGTTGCTTCCAATGATTTCTAGCTTACTGATATTTGTAATCCTCGTGTACTTTCTAATTGTTGAGTTTGGTTCATCCACTAAGTCAATGAAATCCTCCTCTTTTCAACTAGCCAAGCCGCAAAAATATAATGTTTACTCACAAAGTAGTTTTTATTCATTGTTGGTTGGTTTACTTGAATTTTGTAAAATCTTATGCTATAACTACTAGAGTTCAGTTCATGTTTTTTGATGGCATAGTTTGATGTGAGGTTTTTCTATTTTCTTTGCATGTAGAGATTTTCCTTTAATGTGAATTAATCTATGTCTCCTAAATCAAAGACAGGAGACTTGAGCATTATAAATGGAAAAGCTATAAAAGGCCCACTATATACTCAGTCTTCTTTCTGCTTTGGTTGTTCTTTCATGGGTTGCTACAGTCAACATCCCCTACAAGGAAAATAACTAAATATTATGTGATCAATTTTAATACATTCATGAGGTAATATGTATGCATATTCTCCTACTCCCCCATAGAAGGCAGCAAACCTTGTTATTCTATGCAATTATCGAGAATTCATAAATAAAACATCTATCTCTTTTCATTTTTAATTTTTTATTTGTGAAGAAAATATGTATCCATTATGATAAACTTGTCACATCACTACACCTTTGATCTAAGCCTCGCTCATGATATAATATTAGTCATCCATTTAACATATTTATGCTAGTCCTTGAATTTACCTCTTAATGCTACTATTTTTAGAACCTTACATCTTTTAATTTCTTAATTGCTATTGAATTCACACTTTATTTTTTCATGATCGATCCTATGACCAAGTTCTAGATAGTAGTCACATTCTTGCACACAATAACAATTTCAATAAGGTGGGTTGGAAGAATGATAATGAATCATCCCCCATAGTCCATTATGCGTATAGATAGGCCCTCTCGACCAAGCATCCTTTGGAGTCATCATTTGCCGATTATTAGTTAACAGAAATTGGGCCTCTATAATCTCCACAAAAAATTCTAGGGCAAAACAAGATTTCTTCTTGAAAACAAAATATTACTACAGCTCCAAAGATGATACCCTAGTCAATAAGGAACCTCCAACATCAGAAATAAATGATTGGATTTTTGTTCTAAAGAAGGAAAAACACAAAACAAACATCAAAGGAATTTGTGGCTCCAAAAAAAATTATATATATATATATATATATATATATATATATATATATATATATATCTTCAAAAAGAAAGGAAGCGGGCACTTTATTCGAAAGACAACAGTCATCTGTGAAAATGGAATGGATGATTTACACATTATTAGAGATTATAGAAATAAACCTTCATAGAGCACTAATCCTCCATCCAACAACAAGAATCCTTCACCAAACACTATAACAAATCACTCCAAAAATCCCTATCAAGCAATGCAACAAATCTTGAAAGAAGAAATCAGGTCTAATACAGAACAAACTAAGACATTATGGTCTAGATATACAGAACAAAGTAAGGCATTATGAGTTAGATAATGACAACAATTGAAAAAAAGCAGGAAAAAACAAGATTGTGAAAACAATCTTTTTTTCTATTTTAGAAGAATAGTTTTTCTCTTCAAAAGGAAACTTTAAGTTTTTTGAGAAAGAAATCAAGTTTTATTCTATGTTGAGAAGTTTTTCTCTTATCTTCAAGAGGTTATATCTTTCTTCTTTGTAAAGGCATAAATATTAATGTCTAAATAGAAATATTGTAGCAGCAACTATGAAGTTGAAGATGTAATGAGCTTCTTCTGAGCAATAAGAATAACAATACTTGCCCCGTGGATGTTTCCTTGACATATTGTCAAGGTTTTACTACGTATATATGTGTATTGTCATTTCTCTTATTATTGTTATTTAGTTATCTTATTATTTCTTTGCATCTAACTTGCGTTGTAAAGTATATTGTTTTTTGTTAATGCTTTCGCTTCCATAACAAGTGGTATCAGAGCAATTTCTTTTTTTATAGTAGTTGTGTTAGAATTTGATGTTGAGTTTTTTGCAGCATCAAATGGCAAAGGTTTCGAATGCAAGATTCAAGTTGGGGAAATTTAATGGAAAAAACAACTTTGAGCTATGGAAGCTCAAGACACGTGACTTGTTAGTGCAATAGGGATTGCATAAGGCATTAGCTAGAAAGTCAAAGAAACCGATAAATATGACAGAGCATGATTGGGAAGATTTGGATATGAGAGCCCTAAGCACAATCTAGTTGTATTTCGCAAATGAGGTTCTTTTTAATATTGTTGAAGAGGATACAATTGTAGGTTTATGGGGTAGAATGGAGAGTCTTTATATGACAAAATCCTTGACAAATCGAATCTACTTGAAGAGGGAACTGTATAGCCTGCGAATGAAGGTATAAAAATTGATGATCATTTAAATGTTTTCAATACTCTAATTTCTCAATTGGGTAGTATGGATGTAAAAATCGATGATGAAGACAAAGCAGTTACACAGTTATGTTCTCTATTGAATCTTGGAATCACTTAGTTACTTATATTAGTTTTAGTACAGCTGACTCCCTTGAATTTGATTCTATTGTGGGAGCTTTTTTGTTTGAAGAGGTGTGAAGGACGTCTAATATAGAAACCTCCACACCGGAAGCAATGGTGGCTAGAGGTCATTCCACAGAAAAATAGGAAGGTTCAAGAGATAAATCCAGATCCAAATCAAGAGGCAAAAAGAGTAAGGGAAAATCTTGGTATTGCAATAAAGCAGGGCATCTCAAGAAAGATTGTTGGAAGAGAAAAGAAAAGAATGATGAATCCAAAAAGGAAGCAAGTCCAGCTAAGGCAAATTCAGGTACAGTTGGTGAAGTGTTATCTGTTTGTAATATCTTATAAAATCAAGATAAATGGATTTTAGATTCTGGTGCTTCTGATCACATGTGTCCACATAGGAGTTGGTTTTCTTCTTACCAACCTATTGATGGAAGTGTTGTTTTTATGGGAAATAATGCTTCTTGTAAGATTGTTGGTATTGGGAGTATTAGAATCAAGATGTTTGATGGTATTGTAAAGACACTAACAAGGGTAAGACATGTACCAGAACCAAAAACGAATTTAATTTCCTTGGGTGTTTTGGATTCTGGTGGTTATAAATTCTCTTGTCAAGGTGGAGTTCTTAAAGTGTCTGATGAAATTTTAGTGGTGATGAAAGCTACAAAAGTTGGAAACCTTTATAGGCTAGAAGGAAGTATAGATGTAAATCATGCGACAGTGGTATCTAAGGAAAGTGATGAATCTACTTGTTTATGGCATCAATGATTGGATCATATGAGTGAGAAAGGGCTAAAGGTACTGGTAAATCGTAAGTTGCTTCCAAACTTAAAATCTTTGAATTTGAATTTTTATAAGCATTGTGTCTTTGGAAAGAAATGTAGACAGAAGGTTAAATCTAGTAGCCATACAAACAAAGGTATTCTAGACTATATTCATTCAGATGTTTGGGGTCCATCCCCTATAGTTTCTTTTGGAGGAGCGTCATATTTTGTGATATTTATAGATGACTACTCAAGAAAAGTATGGGTCTTTTTTATTAAAAGTAAAGCTGATGTGTTTGGTGTATTCAAACAATTTAGAGTTTTTGTTGAAAAAAGTACAAGAAAATCAATCAAGTATTTGAGAACAGATAATGGAGATGAGTTCACATCTTTCGAGTTCGAGAACTATTGCAAAGAAGTTGGGATCGTAAGGCATAAAACCACAGTTTACACTCCTCAACAAAATGGTGTTGTTGAATGCATGAATAGGACTCTTCCATAGAGAGCAAGAAGTATGCTCAATAATGTCAAATTGCAGCAAGAGTTGTGGGTAGAAGCAATTAATACAATATGTTATCTAGTAAATTAGTTACCATCAATTGTAATAGATTGCAAGATTCCTAAAGAGGTATGGATAGGGCATTCGTATGATTTTTCAAATCTGAAAATATTTGGTTGTGATGTTTATGCTCTTGTTTCTAAAAATCAATGTTCTAAGTAAGACCCCAAATTCAAGAAATACTCCTTTGTAGGCTATGGTGATAGAGTTAAGGGATATAGATTGTGGGATCCTACTACCCATGATATCATTAGCAGAGATGTAGTATTTTATGAATCCTCTTTAACAAAATCAAATTTTGTAGAAAATAATTTGGAATAGAAAGAAGTACCACAATATCAACAAGTTCAGTTGGAAACTCATCCTTCTACAGAAGGAAAAAGGCAAGATGATCTCTCTAAAGAAGGTACAGATTTAGAAAATATACAGGAAATTGTGGAAATACCACAACCATCTTTTAGAAGATCTACACGAGCTAAGAATCCTCCTAAAAGGTACGATGATTTTGTTTCATCAAATGCTTTGATTTATAATAATGGGGAACCAAGTTGTAATCAAGAAACAATAAGTAATGCTAAATGGAAAATAGCAATAAAAGAAGAAATGAATGCCTTAGAGAAGAATAAGACATGGGACTTGGTAGAACTTCTGAAGGGTAGAAAGGTTGTTGGCTGCAAGTGGGTCTATAAACTGAAGAAGGGTATTCATGATAAAGTTGAAATGTACAAGGCAAAGTTGGTAGCAAAAAGATATTCTCAAAAAGAAGATATTGATTTTAATGAGGTTTTTTCACCAGTTGTTAAGCTTGTTTCAATTTGGATTGTATTAGCATTGGTTGCATTACTTAATCTTGGTTTAGGGCAACTAGATGTTAAAATAACATTTCTACATGGAGATTTGGATGAGGATATATATATATATATGGAGCAACTAGAAGGATTTGTTCAAGATTGCAACAGAAAATTTGTTTGCAAACTCAAAAAAATATTGTATGGCCTGAAACAATCACCCAGGCAATGGTACAAGAAGATTGATTCCTTCATGTTGGTTAGGACATTTGATATGAAGGTTCTAGGAGCAGCAAAACAAATTTTGGGTATATAGATACATAGAGATAGGGAACATGGTAAGCATTGGTTATCACAAAAGAAATATGTAGAGAAGATTCTCATCAAATTCGGTATGCAAAATGTGAAACATGTTAATATCCCTTTGGCTTCCCATTTTAAGCTTTCTTCAAGTTTATGTCCTAGTACTAAGGAAGAAAAGGATTATATGTCTCGTGTACCTTATGCAAATGCAGTGGGAAGTTCAATGTATGTGATGGTATGTATAAGATCAAATATTTCACATGTAGTGGGTGTTGTCAGTAGATACATGGCAAATCTAGGTAAAGAGCATTAGGCAACAGTGAAATGGGTGCTTTGATATCTTAGAGGCACAAGTAATTATTGTATAACCTATAATGGTTGTAGCGATTCAATGTGTGGTTATGTTGATTCTAATTTTGCAGGTGATTTAGACAAAAGGAGATCCTCTTGCAGATGGAGAAATTAGTTGGATGTCAAAACTCCAAGCGACAGTTGCTCAATCTACAACTAAGGCAGAATATATGGTTGTCTCACATGCACGTAAAGAGGCAATTTGGTTGAAGGGTTTCTTGGGTGAGTTTGGAAAAGTGCAGGATAATGTGATTATATTTTGTGATAGTCAAAAGTGTCATCCATTTGGCTAAAACACCAACTTATCATAGTAATACTAAGCATGTTGAGATTAAGTACCATTTTGTAAGACATTTATTGAAGAAGGTGGAGTATCTTTTGAAAAGGTCCATACACCTAAAAATTGTGCAGGTATGTTTACTAAACCAATGCTGGTAGGGAAGCTAAAGTAGAGTGTGGCTTCTCTTGGTTTGCAAAAGGGGTGATACATGGGCATGGGCAAGTATTAGGTAAATTGTTGTCAAGGTGGAGATTGTTAGATAATGACAACAATTGAAGAAAAGCAGAACAAACAAAATTGTGAAAACAATCTTTTTTCTATTTAAAAAAAAAAGAATAGTTTTTATCTTCAAAAGGAAACTTTTAAGTTTTTTGAGGAATAGATCAAGTTTTATTCTATGTTGAGAAGTTTTTCTCTTATCTTCAAAAGGTTATATTTTTCTTCTCTGTGAAGGCATAAACATCAATGTCTGAATAGAAATATTGCAACAACAACTGTGAAGTTGAAGATGTAACGAGTTTCTTCTGAGCAATATGAATACCAATACTTGCCCCATGGATGTTTCCTTGACATATTGTCAAGGTTTTACCACATATATCTATGTATTATCATTTCTCTTGTTATTGTTATTTATCTCTTATTATTTCTTTACATCTAACTTGTGTTGCAAAGTATATTGTTTATGGTTAATGCTTCGACTTCCATAACATTATGGTCCAAATGCAAGGAGTCGGGTCAACCAATTATTTGGGAGGGATCAAGCTCATCAATGTGGAAGATTGTAGACTGTGTAGATTCAAATCTCTAAAGAAATGTAAGTACAACAACCCTTATGGGAAACTCTATTTATGTTAATGCCCTAATTTAAATCTTGAAAAGAACTTCTAAATGGGGAAAAGTTAAAATCTTGAAAAGAACTTCTAAATGGGAAACTCTATTTATGTTTATGAGGGTCGTATATTCAACTTCTTCAATTGGTTTCCAAATTTTTACTTTGAATCTTGTTCAGGAATCACAAGGCTAAGATGGATTAGTATTCAAAATTTTCCTATAGAACTAATGCATCATAGTATAATAAGGAAAATTGGGGAAAAGATTGATATCTAGTGCAATTTGAATAATCCTTACTTAAAGATTCAACCATTAAATTATTTTTGTTTTTATATCTCCAAATAAAAGAATTCAACCCTATCCAAATTATCACAAATCAATCAATCTATACTTTGAAGCAAGAGATTTATAGAGATAAAACATTCCTACTCAATTTTGCTCATGTTCATTAACATCTCCTTTAGACTTTCACATGACATTTCCTGACGACAAAAAATAGACAAAGGAAGCAACTAAGAATTCAACCCTATCCAAATTATCACAAATCAATCAATCTATACTTTGAAGCAAGAGATTTATAGAGATAAAACATTCCTACTCAATTTTCCTCATGTTCATTAACATCTCCTTTAGACTTTCACATGATATTTCCTGACCACAAAAAATAGACAAAGGAAGCAACTAACTCTGAGCCCTCCCATAAACTAAAAGAATAATGATTTTCTGCAATCCAAATGGCATTCAGATCTAGTGATTGAGGAAGGCAAAATAGTGGAAAACCAACTTCAGAATCTCAAGTAATCTCCTAATGTCGAACAATATCCTCCTAACAAGGAATTTCTCTCTACATTGGGACATAGAGAATCTAAAATCCGTTCCCCTCCATTAGAATCATCAAATTTTGATCTTAGGGAACCCTCGACCAAACTATTTAAACAATATTTTTAAAATAAAACCTCCCCTATTCCTACCTTATCCTTTAGAGCTGGTCAATAGAAATCTATGAACAAACCATACAAACAATGCCAACCATAATGTTTGCAATATTTATTTTTAACAATTCAACTAGTCGTCGCAATTACGACAGACTTACCTTGAAAGCGACAATCAGTTCCGACAGATATTTGTCCCTTGCACAACATAGTTGTCACAAAGCATCATAACTACGACGACATGCTCCAAAGGATAAACGTCACTTCTACAGCACAGTTGTCACATTTATGTCGCAATTGCGACAACAGAGTCAAAGTTTCAACTGTCATAATTACAACGGAGGACAATTACAATTGCGACGTCATGAACATGAACTCTTGTCCCTCCCTTCTTCCAAGTTACGATAGTGTCTATCGTCACCATTACGACGAACGCCCTCACACAGCAAAAGTCCGACGAGAGCCGACGAGCGAGTTTATCACTAGGGCGACAAATGCACATCGCAATTACAACAGTTTACTGTTGCAAAACGACACCAAATGTCGTAGTGATCTCAGACAACAAGTGATTGATAATTATACTTATTTTGCTCATAAATTGTCAAATACATAACTGTACTTAAATCAGAAATATAATGATAAGTAATGTTAAGTCATAGTTTGCAGACTCGGCGAAAAGCCCAAATATTTCAACATGACAAAAAAATCATAGAGAGTACTCAGCAACTTGGGGAGCACTCAGAAAACTGTGTTAAGTAATTGCCTTTAATATTGAAAAAGGGGGCAACGCAGCAAGTGTTTCTTCAAATCCCGAAGTGACATCTATGGTGGAATTCTAAGCGTTGACTCTTGGTCCACTTGTTGACTTCTAGAAGAAATTTCTATGTTATTGCACATAAGAAAATCAATATTTGTATCAGTGGGCTCGGATAAATAGATGAGCTATATTTATAGACTACAAAATAAAAATTAGAATGTTAGATCCAATTATGGTGTGACATGCATAGATGAGCTATATTTATAGACTACAAAAATAAAAATTAGAATGTTAGATCCAATTTAACAAGAAGAATTATGGAGTTGAAAAGTGGAACTCGATTATAAAAGGGTATGTGACAGCATTCAATAATTTTCATGAGAATCTGGCATGCCTGCTTATGTAAGATGTGAGATCTTATAATTGTAGCAAACAAGAAAGATACCCATCATTATAAGGAGTCTGCAGCTGTACTTGCTAATGTTATTGCTTAGAATCAACATGATTTTACAACGCGAAGAGTTATTACAAAGATCCACGTAGACAAAACAGTTTGGAGCTATGTACGGATGCTTCAAGCAACTTAGTTTTTGTTTGGACTATTTAATTTTTCAGCTTCTTTAGTATAAAAATGTCACTCGACACACACTTCAACTTACTCAGAGTAACTTCACCCAATTTGATGTGGATTCTATTAAGTTTATGTAAGACTACAAATTTTGAATCTTCTCATGGTTGCTTGCTTTAAGCAAATTTCAGAAGTACGAGTATCAGAAGCATTTTATTGATTCTTGAACCGAAGGCAAACATTAAAAATGCAAAGAACATAAATTATAAGTAAAGCCAAACATCAAATATCTTGTTGATGATGCCCAACTCGACCAGTGATAAGTATGGTCTACTGTAGGTGACTATTGGTTCTTGGAAACATGAAAACATCAAATATGCTAGGTAAATTTTGCATTGTAGATGTAAAAGCAGATGATCAACGAACTCTCCTTATTCTTTCCTCCTTTCCTAGCCCCATTGATCTTTGGGCCTTCTCAATGCCCTCTGGATCTGCAGAAAGAAACACATTGACAGTTCAAGAAATTTTGCCCATTAAATGGACTAACTGAACTCTATTAATGCTCAAAATCTGATATGAATGTCAACTATAATATTTGCATTATATAAAATTACTACTGAAAGACTAATTTATTTTTCTTCAGTACTTCCTAATTGAAAAAATAAATATTTATAATGACTAGAGAAAAACGGATACAGGAAATAATAAATTTTATTAACCCACTATATATAATTTTGTGTAGCTATTATCCAATATATATGTGTGTGTGTGTGTGTGTGTGTGTTAAGTAGTCAATATTATCCAAGTACTGCCTGTGGATGCCATAAAAGTCTGGAACCTAGATGCAATTTTGAATGAGGTCCAAACTTGGAAATGTTATCACATATCAAATGCAAACATTCAGAATAAGGGTTCTGTATGAGTAGTGTTTCTGAATACGTCACTGCATATCCAGAAATGTTTCTAACGTATTTACTTCACATCTGTGCCTTCAACTGAATGAGATATGAAGGATACACAATGTGAAACTCTTCCCAGAGATGTCTTTAAGAATTATTAAAATTTCAGTTGTCATGGATGTAGTTAGTTACACTGTGTTAGGGTTATCTAATGGTGAAGTTGTCCACCTATTGACCACGTCTTGCTATAACTAATTGTAGAGAGAAGCTGATTTGGATGACAAAATAGGTCAAGTTACAACTACTCACCTCAGTATTCTACTGTCTTTTGAAAACAAATACATCTCTGATAGATGTAGCATCCAGCCAATATGTAAATTATAAAGCTAACTCAAAGGGCAGAAACACAACAAATATTTATCCAGAACTATAATGGCTGCATACTGGGGCTTCATTTGTCTGTGCATTTGATAAACAAAATCTATTGTAGTATTGGCTATCTTTGAAGGGAGACACCCCTATACTTAATTCACCTTCATTAAATAAACTCTTTCCATCTTTCATTCTGTCTCATTTCTCTATGCTATATATCAATCGATATGTTGTATATTCACAGTGTTCCTCTAAATTGTAGTGATGGGGGAATGGGCTTCAAGAATAGTAACTCTTTTTTTCAGATCTTGCGGATAGCAAGGGGTAGCTATTAAATAATACACTGCTACAAGATTCTTCCCTGGTGGCCAAGGGTTCTGGTCTGGTCAGCTCCGGCCAAAATTCTAGTCCAGATGTTGTCATTCTAAAATTCACGCAGGATCCTGCAAATTCTCTGTAGGTTGGCGGTGAAGGACCCAGGCAGAATTTACAAGAATTTTGAGCTAATTTGTGCATAAGCAGCAGAACCTGGGATTTTATCTATTTTAAAGTTTTTTTTCCATCTATTTTGGTCAATTTTGACCATTTTGATAGATGTAGCATCCAGCCAATGGATAAAGCTAAAACCAAGGGTAGAAACACAACAAATGTTTATCCAGAACTATAATGGCTGCATATTGGGGTTTCGTTTGTCTGTGCGTTTGATAAATAAAATGTATTTTAGCATTGGCTATCTTTGAAGGGAGACACCCCTATACTTGATTCCCCTTCCTTGATTAAATATACTCTTTCCATCATTCATCGTGTCTCATTTTTCTATGCTATATATCAATATATTTGTTGTATAATCACAATGTTCCTCAAGTTAGGTGATGGGGGGTATAGGCTTCAAGGATGGCAACTCTTTTTCCAAATCTTGAGGATAGAAAGGGGTAGCAAGATTCTTCCCTGGCACCCCAGGGTTCCAGCCCAGTCCAGTCCAGCCAAAATCCTGGTCTAGATGCTGTAATTCTAAAATTTGTCCAGGGTCCTGCAAATTCTTTATGGGTTCACAGTTAAGGAACTAGGCAGAATTTACAAGAATATTTAGTGAATTTGTGTGTAAGCGGCAGAACCTTGGCAGAATTTGGCTACTCTTGATCACTTTTTAGAACTTTTTAAAAGCTTTTTTCCATCTTTTTTTTTTCTACTTTTTAAAAACTTTTTTCCATCTAAATTGCCACAGCAGGACCATATGTTTAATGACTTGCGATGATATTAAATCAGTGATCGCTGATTGTTAATTTTGACGTTATTATTTTTTAACTGAATCATTGATATTATGGTGTATCTTAGCATATTCCTATATAATTTAGTCTTTGGATGAAAACTTCAATATATATCGTGGTGTATTTTGATATGTTGCTTTACTAGTAGCATAGTGCTGTATAAACTTGCTGCTATATAGATATATATCCACACAAAAAAAAATGTTTTTGTAGGAATATACCCAAACCCGAGCCAAAAAAATTGAACGAATCTCAAAAAGGAACTAGTACTGCCAATTTAGAAATAATATATAACATGCTATGTTTGAAAAATTAATTACAAAAAACAAAGAAAGATTTGTGAACATTGATGTAAGCGATATCAATGAAAGAAGCTGTAATTTCTACAAAATTGTATTGTGGTACAACTTTTTATCAGGCAGCAAACCTAATAGGGTAATTATTATTAGGTGTGAATTAGAAATAGAAAAAAATGGAAAATAAAGAACTCTGAAATATCACAAAAACACTGTTATTTCAAGTCGAAGAAGAAATCTGGCACAGCCCATTTTTTTTAATTTTTTAGCTTTTATAAACTTGAGCAGGATCTGGGTGTTGCAGTCATGGTCATTTTTCATTATTTTTAAACAATGTGAGCATCAAGGCTGATGGAGAAATCATTAGAGATTACAGACATGATTAATGTATTCTGAAAAGTTGTGCCCAATTTGCCAAATGCAACGATAATATCTTCGCAGTGCACCTGTGCTAGTGAAAATACAAATTTGAAGTGTGAAAATTAGGAAAAGAGAAACAAAAGTATTCAAAGACAGAAAAGTGAAAAGGAAAAAAAAATTGGGGTTCTTAACCTGTTTGATTTTTTAGAACAATGGATTGAACTAACTTTTTATGGATGCCAGGGATGGTCAAAGGACATACGTACATCCCTATGCTATTCTAGGGGATATAGGGCATCCCCAGACATTCCTCCCAAATGGGAACGTCCCTAGAGATGTTTCCACCCTCTTGGTCATTGTGAGCAATTTCGTAATTTGCTAAAGCAACGCCCAAGAACTCAGACCCAAGTCCTGGTAAACTTGCTGAATCCATATGGGAATACTCAGTCATTGCGAGTATGTGAAAATCAGAATTAACACAGGAAAAATATAATAAACAAAGTGAATAAATGAATAAATTTTATTTTTGTAAAAAAGGAACAAGTAGAAGGCAATTACAAAACCTCCACAAGCCATTCATACCATTTGCAAAGCACAAATAAGGTAAGAACAAAAACATTGAAGCAATAAACAGCAAGTCTATTGGCAACATATGTTGGAGCTTGAGCTTGAGCCGGTTGTAGCAGCACAAAGGAAGCCCCTGGTTTTAATTTGGCCAAGCCAACAGTTAATTTAAGGCAGCTCACTGTCAGTTTCAAATAGCCCAGTGTCCCATTGCATCAAATTTGAAAAGGCATTTTGAATCTTCTTTTTATTTCTTTTTTAATTTGACACATCTTCTACATTCACTATTTTCCAAGGTTACCAGGAGACTGGGGTACTTGGAGACCTTGGAGACTGGTACTGGTACTGGTACGGCTAATTTTCAAAAATAGGAGACGGGGTACTTGGAGACATTAATTGTTGTTTAATAAAGAAATAATTATACATCATTGACAAGTCTTTCTAGAGGCAATTAAGCAAATTGATTGGAAAACTATAGTGGCTATCATTATAATTACTAACATATATGATATAAGTAATAACAAATTTTTAAGGGGTGATGATAGAGGATAAGATTTAGGAGTTTTATGATGCCTTATGCTCAATATTTTTGGTGGGAGACATCAATTGTTGGTTGGGGGACTTTGGAGATGGCAACCAAAACCTCGTGCATCCAAACATTTTTGGGGACGTCTCCGGTACCTAGAGACGTGTCTCCGGTACTGGGGGTCTCCGAGACACGTCTCCAGGTGTAGGAGACGGGTCTCCTGGTAACCATGCTATTTTCTTTCCATTTCAATTTCATGGAATTAAAAAGAAGAGAAAAAATAAATATAATGTATTGTACTTTTTTTTTATTAATGAAACTTGTGTAAGCCCAGTCCTTATTCTTATTTCCCAATAAGACCAAAGCAAAAATAGCATATCGAGATGTTAGTGGAGAAAATATAAGTCAATAAAGTAACCTAATAAAATAATTTCATACATATGGGGGCACGGGTTTCCAGGATAGGCTGTTGTAACCCCAAAACCCTGCAATTTACTCAAGACAGATTCTATGAAAGCTCATTAAAAATGAGTTACAATTGGCATTCATTACAAAGTTGGGGATATTTTAGAGTGAAACTCATTAATATTCTATAAGATAATGTGAGGCTAGTTTTTAAAAAGAGCCTCAATTGATTTCTAATTTTTCAAGGGAAAATGGAGCATTGGAATTGTGCCCTACTGGTGCTACATATTGAGAAGCTTGATGGCCTTCACAGAGACAACCAAAATTCAATTTTTTGTTCAAAGTTTGAGCCTTGTGTTTATTTACAAGATTCAAGGACAATTATTTTTTTATTCTAGAAATTGGAGGATGAAAAACCTTTTGACTTCAAAGGGCAATCTTACCCACAGGTTGTATTTGTACTTTGAAAGCTTTGTTTGGATTTCACTATATATTTTTAATTTTTTCTTTGCAGCTATTTTTGTTTTTAAGACACTTTAGCATTTTGTGGAAGCATATATTTTGTAATCACTATAGCAGCAACACGTTGGGGAGGAGGCTTAATTCATTATTTTTGTGTAATCCATTTTGAAGCTTCTAAAATATTTATGTTATTTTACAATCCATGTTACATCTTTCTGGGCATTGTTATTATTAGAAATTGTATATTATTCATCCACATTTGTTATAATCATTGTCAACAAGCAAGGGATTGAGTTAACAACATGTCACCCCAGGGACTAAACAAGAGGAACTGGCTTGCAATTAGTGGAGAATACATTAACCACTTGAAATTGCACCTTGAATGCATATCTAAACTGGATGGTTCTTTGTGTAAGTGCCTCTTGATGTTGTATGCAAAGTAAAAACTCAAGAAAAGTTCTTCGAAGATAAAAACTCCACTTGAAATCACTCCTTGATACATGTTCAAACTAGATGCTTCTTTGTGCAAGCAAGTGCCTCTTGATGTTGTATGCAAAGTAAAAACTCAGAGAGTACTTTGGGGATAAAAACTATGTAAAAGAAAGGAAACAAGCAGAGATAGCAATCATAAGCTAGATTCAGAGGAACTCTTCTACTTTTGTGATTCCTTCACCACCTTCAACTTCAAAAACTACTGGAAGAGTTAGGTTCAGAGTTCAAAAATACAATTTAGATGTGTATACATATCATGCACTACTCTAGGTTCCCAACCACGGCTCAAAAGAAAAACTTGAAATAGACACAAGTATAAAATAATATTAAGTGCAGCTGGACAATGTAGGTTCCATTGTTCCATTCATTTCATTCAGCCAGGAAATTTGTTTTTCTAGTTGCTGCCTATATATATGCAGGAAACAAATGTTTTTAGATGCCCTCAGTTAATTAATATTTATAACAAAAATTATTCCACTTCTAAAGTTTATAGTTGTTTTATTTTAAAATTAATTTTTATTTCATAATTTCTTTTTTTTTTATTGGTTAGTCTTAATTTTCCCAAGGGTTATTTTAGTTTTTCAATGCAAAAAATAGCAATAGTATAATATCTGGAAGTTTCTCAAATTTTCTGGCAAAATAGGCTTCCAAATTTGGATTTTGCATGTAGTGTTCCAAATCGTAGCGATTCAAGTTCGTTGTGTGAATATGAAACTGGGGCGTGCAGAGCTGGCTCATATGATGTCTCTCCAGATCTGTATGATATCCTTCCCATGCTTCAACAAGCTTATGGCTCAAAGAAAGAAAGAAAGCTGCAACTATAGTCAACACTTTCAACGGGCTTGAATCAGAGTATGTGAAAATATGAGGAATCCACGGGTAAGGCCGTGTGGAATATAGCTTTCCCTCTTCACAAACCTCAACAGTCATTTGGATCTCAGGCTTTTCTTCAAGAGAGCAAATAAAAGCCCTGGCCAGGGGGGCAATTGAGGCCTGTCTTTCAAGATATGAAGGTTGCTGACATATGAAGTTGGCTCTTTGTTATTATCTACATTGATTTCACAATTCATTATTGACAGCTATTTCAAACTTACTTCTTATCAAGCATATTTGTGCCAACGCATAGCAAACTCAGGGAAAACCCAAGATACTTGTAATATAATCCAATTTAGGCTTATTTCAGTTCAAAATCAGATTGTGCAGTGTAAAACATGGCAGCAATTTCCAGTCAGTGCTCTAAATAAAGTTTCGATCACACCCACTTTGAAGTTAAGTTATGTTCTTTATCTGTTTGTTTTTCTGTTTTTGTTATTGCTGAGAGATGTTGATTGGATATAAAACCCTGAAGAAAATTATATAGAGAGAGGCATAAAAAGCTTGGAAATCATCAAATGGGGAGAAAAATTTAGTCACATCCACATCGAATAAGTTCTGTACTTGCCATCTTGTTTTTGAAAACTTTCATCCTTCAATTGTGTGTTTTCTGAGTCACGGTGGATGGAATTCGACATCCAATTAGGTGGTGCAGGCGTAGAAACTGAGAGAAGTTTCATGGAAGTTATTGAAAGAGAACCAAGCTAAGTAACAAGGTTCAAATTCGAATTCACTGATCATAGAATTCAGATGAAATTTGGCAAGGGTAAATATTCAGAAAAAAATCGACATTAAGATTAACTTACATAAATTTATTTATTTTTAATATAAGTAATATGTCCAAAAAATTGTCAAATATAGTTTGACATTGCTAAATAATTAAACTAAATAACTCAATATTATTCTAAAATAATATAATATCATCATTAATAACAATATTATATTAAATATGGGCGGGGGCCCTAGCTCGGTTGGCTAAATCTTCCCTGTTGCAAGGGGTTGGTCACGGGTTCTAGTCTCCCCCGTCCCCGTGGTACCGGTGGGCGCGAGCGCTACCGGTCACGTTAAAAAGTTTATCCGGCGCACTGCAGTTTATAGGGGGGGCCGTGCTGCACCCGATTCCTGCAGTCTAATAAATATATATATATATATATATATATATATATATATATATATATATAATATTAAATATCATTAAATTCGGATGAAGTTCAGAAAGGGTAAAACTAAAAATTTGCTGAAATTTGAACTTCATGGATGAAATTCGGCGAATCCTGTGACTTAGGAGCCAAGCAACCAGTCACATTGTGAGGGTCCCTGTGGAAGTTTCTGGACTCGCCCTTAGAGGACTTTGTTGAAAACCAATATGAAGAACTCTCTAGACTGCCTGTGTCTACCAATGGCAATCTGTGCAACGGCCTGAAAACTTATGGTCCATGCACCGAACTATTTGGAAAATGAAAAATTGTTTTTTTCAATTGAATAAAGTTTCCGTAAGTTATAGTTTGTGCACTGAACTATTTGCACTAATTTTATCTACATGGCAGGATCCAGTGGAGAATATTTTGGGATAATTTTTTTGCAATGAGGATAATTCTTTTGCAAATGAATCTTATATGGCACACAAAGAATCAACTTACTTCTGTAGTGCAATAATTGTTGCGAATGCAAAATAGTTGAAGAAGTTAGTCTTTAATTTCTGGTTTTAATACAAACATAAATTTATTTTAAAACATAATTAAATTATAAGTAGATCACTATTTTAATTATAAGAATAATGTATTAGAGGATGCTAACTCCATTGTTAATGCTAACTTCGGACTGTTAATAAAAAAAAAGTAGAAGATTTCTTTAAAATATTTTCTTTAATAAAATAACACTGATGCTTCATTGTAAAAGTTATAATTTTGTTAAAATTATATATAATATTATTCTTAATTAAAACTAATAAGATTTATGTAACTTCATAAATTAGTTATTTTTTATTAATTATATAATTATATTCTATTCCAATGAAAGTAAATCATAAAAATATCTCTTAAACCAATTTGGTCGATAAATTCTACAAGCTTTTATAAAGGCCATTGAAATTCTAACCATTGCAGTTTTTCTTTTTAAGCTATAGTTTTAGATGTCTATACATTTCAAAGATTCATAATTGTCCACATTCAATTATTTTGTTTAATTTCCAAGTAAAATGCAATATTGACATCTACAATCATTATTTGGTCTAACTATTCTTTTGCAAAGGCTATTGGAACTCTAAAAGTTCTAAGCATTTTCATTTTTTCAAGTAAAATTTTAGATAGCAATACAAAAGAAAGATGTCTAATTATCATGTACATTTGATTATTTTGTTTAATCTCCAAGATAGTGATGTTGATAGGACAAGGTTCAAAGCCTTAATGATGAAATTAAAATTTTGAGTGAAAAGGTAGCTGTGAAGGAAATGAGATATGAAGGAAAATGGGTTGCGCCGTTATGTCTAATAGTTGGGCAAATGAGAGAAAAATACATTACCGAATTTCCTTGTTTATCCCATTTGTGATATTGTTTTTCTAAAATCAACTTATGGTTTAGGAAAGGTTAGTAATGTAGACATCCTATGTTGAATTTTAGAGGAAGTCAGTCATATCCCCTCATTTGAAACCCTAAATACATCAAGCCCTTTTGGAAATAAGGTTTAAAAATAAACAACCAATAGAATTAAAATAAATAATAATCAAAATATAAATAGATAATATAATTTGGATAATATAAATCTAATTATAATATTTAAAATATCATCATAATATTATATATATATATATATATAATAAGTCATATCTCATCATGTACATATATATTAATTAAAAATTTACCATTAAAATATATATAATAATATACACTAAATATTACATTATTAATAAAAGTATATATAATAAATATTATATATCAAAGAGCATATATTTAATACTTAGTGATAATGGTTATCTCGAATAATAGTCAAAACATTGAATTTGGGGAGTCCTGACCCCTGTCCTTCCCCCGCACATATCAGTGGGCAATAAAAACGACAATGGGGGGTCAGCTATTATGTTATACACATCAGGAGACCAGGCATGGATTCGGGAACAAACATATATGTCATAGTCAGCAAATCATTGCATTCAGACAAGTAATAGTAGGCACTAGCCATATACAAACTAAGGTTGTCAAATAGGAATTTGGACATCCAAATCAGCACATTTAAGAATACAGTCAGTATCCAATCAGCATTAGAAGCCACAATTACATCATGCAGGGGAGGAAGGATTAAGTCTGCAGGCAGGGAGATATACAGAGTCGTATGTCAATAGTCATATTAGACGCCATGTGGAATATATTAGATTATTAAAGAAATATTCAAAATCCTGCAAGCATACACAGATATATAAAATCTGGAGTAAGCAGCATTATCATTGAAGTCAATTCATTTTTTAGCATTCACCTCTGTGCACTGTCAAGTCAAACGCAAGAACTGTTGGTAAAGACCTTTCCCCAAGTTCAAATCTGAACAGGATTGCCTTGCCAAAATCCAGATATTGATTGAGGTAGTTGCAGTACATGCGCAAAACAGATATACACTATTGGGTTTGAACTACTAACTTGGTTTAAGAGCCATTCATCAGGTATGTCATGGTCTTATATAGAAGCCAGAGTATTGCTGGTATAGAAGCTAACTGATTCCAGGCACAGTCACAACAGTTATTCTGAATATACCACTACTAGGTACTATTCTGCATCAATATATCTCATTCTTATTATCAGACTAAGACATCTAGTGCACCAGTATTTGAAGCAGTGGAAATATAGACTGAAAGAATCAGTGAGGAAAATTAGAAATTGTGTCCTACCTGTTGGGGACATTACAGTCATGGTTGAGGTAAGTGAGGCAAACATTGTGCAGGTCATCACAAACAATCTACTAAATTATGTTGTTGCAAGTAGAATTTTCATAGAGAAACCCCCATCTATATTTTGGACTCCCTATTCCACTCATTGCCTTGATTTTATACTGGAGGATCTTCGCAAACTCCCTTAAAGGAGTTGTGATGCATCATAAAAGCTAACACATTCTGAAACAGATACAAACGTGATTGTATCCCCAATAAAGTGATACACAAACAAGGACTTGACTTGTCATCATGTAACCCACTTTGCAATGAATTTTATTATATTGCAACCTTTGCGTTACTGGCAGATTGCCCTAAAGTGCATGTTTCTTGGTAATAAACAATGTCAATCTTCATAGTAGAACCAATGCAAAAGCTGACAAATCTTTGTTCTGACAAAGCAGTCAAGTCAGTTTTTTCAATTAAGTTGACTACTGGCATAGAGATTGTGGATGTCAAATCTTATTTCGTTTCTCTTTTACTTATTTTTAAGTTTATCATTTATAGGACTTTTACAAGTTTACTAGTTATGTTCCTTCTCCAATCCATTACCTAGCTAATCACTTACGTTAGTATCAAGAGGTAATTCCCAGAGCCTTAGGTTTTCCTCTTTCATATTGCTAATGAGGGGAAGCCCACAGTGAGTTGTGTATGAGGGCATGGGCAAGAAGGAAGCCATCAGTGTAAGATTGGAAATTGCCTACTTTGCAATCCTTGCCTTATGTTCCTACAATCATATATTGCTCATCCTCATCAAAATGTTTGATTCATTTTGTATATTCCTTGACCAAAACCCTTCTCTGACATGTTTTATGTGACCCCCAGAACTTTTTCACCTAAAATCAACCCAGAAAGATTTAAGACAAAAGTTCAATTCTGGACGTTTTGACCCAAACATTGGAAACTAGGCCACGTGGACACCTAGATGCTAGGGGTCTATGATGTCAAGATTTGACAACTTTATTAAGTCCTAACTCCAAATTTATCCTACTAAATTTTCTAACAAATAATGCATGCCCACGTCATTCTATAAAAAAACTCATTTTTAAAATTCCTCATTTTGAATCCCCTTAGGAGAAGACAAAGATTATACTTTCATCATACCATGTTTTTACTCCTCAAGAATTTATACTAAGTTTTTAGAACTTCCATATCTATATGCTCTCGTCCATGGCTGATATCTAAAGATCCTCTATAGATGAAGCTCCTTTTATGATCTCCATCATTTCGCTTCATCTAGGATCCACATCTCATTTCTACACCCTCTAAAGATTTCCCATTTCACATATCCTTTTCATCAAAACCTCCATTAAGCCAAACATCCTCTCCAAAACCCTTGTTGCAAACTCCACCAATCTTGATTCTCCTCCAAAGCACATTAATGAAATTTTCATCTTCTACATTGTCTCTCGTCACATAAGCTTATGCCAAGTCCCATGTCTTGTAACTTTGGTACTAAGCCTTCGCTCTTTTGCCACAATTCAACCACGTTCCACAACCCACTCTAGATACTTATTCGAATTGACCAAGTTCTAGTCTTTGATGCCATTATACACTCCATTGAGTGTAGGAATATGCAAGAACACACATAATGATACACTTCCATCCATGTTGCATTTAAGGAAAATGAATAATAATAAAATTATTACGATGGAAATGTTGTTGGGAAATAGGTATTGTACACCTTGAATTATAATATTTATTATTGTAATATTTTATTTATTATGAAATGATATACCCAAGGGCACCCAAATGGACGTACATTTAGAAATTATTTTGGAATATTCTCAAGATCACTTGATGTTGTATTACTACATTGTAATATTATAATTGTTGTAATTATTTAATATTAAGAAAGATAATTAATAAAGTAAGCAATATTAAAAGTGGGTAAAAGGGTTGGTTGCACATGGTTTATGTAATACCACTTAGTAGTTTTAAGGAAACTTGTCTTAACAAAAGCAACCACAAGGGTAGTCATTAAGGTTGGTTAGGTTTAGCATTTATGAAGATTGGAAGCATGGCATGGGATGTGTAGTTGCATGCTTGTTCACATAAAATTCTTGTTGATGGTTGAGGTTTTAAAGGCTTTCATGGATGTTATCGTAGTGTTGCATTGCTGAATAATAGATGGATGATGGATGCTTTTGGAGGCTAGGTTTTTCCCTCATAAGGGTTTTTACAGGGTATATCATGTGTCAAATTTTTGTGGGTATGTTGTCTATTTTCTTGCATGTAGATTATGAACATGGATATGATTGCTTTATCATGTGAATTATGTAGAGATTGTCATTGTATGGCTGAAGGTTTCCTTACAAGTATTAGAGTCATGCTTTTGGTGTTATAGGACTTGAATCTATGGAATACATGAAAGAATGAAAGAACTGGCAAGATACTACCTTAGTTTTTTCCTTTTTCTTTCCCTTAATACCTCCTTAAATCTTATGCTCCACTCTCTAGCTTCCTCTTTCCCTTTTTCCCCCAAATGATATTCTCATCTCTCCTTTTATACCTCTCATATGAGGGAGACAACTTTTCCATTCATGCCTTTTGACTTTTTGTTTAACTAACCTAATATTTAATTATTTTTAATATTATTCTTTTATATGTTTGATTTAATTATTACTATTGTTTCAAGAAGGGGACATGACAGGGAATTCATTTTAGAAGCTGAGACCTGCCAATCATTATCAGTATTCTTAGGAGACAATTGTAACTGATATATAGTAAAGATTGAAGTTGTTGAAGTCACGTTCACAATATTTTGCTTCATTTTATAATCATCCCATTAATATCATGCTGATTATCTTTATTTTCTGAGGCAAGTTATTGGTTTTTGTGTGTTAGTCATCCCTTTTGAAGTGATTTTGAATTTTAGCCCATTAAACTTTCTAGTTACAGCAGTACTATTGGTCTCTGCAGTCCAAATGTTAATCATGTTTACAGTTGGATAGAATGAAACTTGCCCAATGGACTGAAAGCTGCCAATAACACTTTTTTACACAGCAAGGTGACTAGCCAATTAAGAAAAATGTTTTTGAACTTTTCTGTATACAGGGAACAGGCTGAAAATGATGCTTAAAGTGTCCATGTATTTATTAGTTCAAATTCCTCCAACTAATTAATTAATTCAACTTATTTTTAGCATTTTTTTGTCATTTTATATTTCATAAGTTATTGTTATTAACTTATTTTCTTTCTGTCATTTTCTCTACCACACCTTGCACATGAAGCACTTGTCCTTTTCTTGTTCACTTTGCACCATAAATAAAATGTACTTTCTTTTGCACGAACACCACCACATAAAAAACTAAAAACATCATCAAATGGTGGACGGGGAAACATTTGAAGATGGAAAAAAAATATGGCTTTTGTGAATGCCAGCAAATAATAAATTCAAATATATAGATAATACAAAAAATAAATAATATTTAAAACAATAATACATAGCTTTTCAATTAAATAATTATACCATTACAAATTAGTAAGCATCTAAAGAGGTCAATCAAATTGAAATGAACTATGCATCTATCACATTCAACATTCAAAATTAACCATTAAAAGTTGTTATGGTAAATCAGTGTTGTATTAAACAGAGGAGATGAAGCCTCCTTGTATAGATTTACAAAGACAATGTTTCTAAATGAAATAATCGTGAGCTGAAGACAAAAAGAGAAACCATCTATAAACTAAAGAGTAACTCAAATGACCATTAAAAAAACATTGCAATATTCTAATACCCTCATTTAATGGTCATTGTCTAACAATCCTGCAAAAGACTACATGTCTTGTGGTCAGAACATTCTTCTGTTGCTGAGACCCTCACTGCATCTGCAAAATGTTAATGACCAAGAAGCCATCCAATCTAATGTGGGGTGACTAAGGTGTTACTCTCTGTAACCACAAACACTAAGATGAAACTGAAATCACAATTTTGAGAAAAATCATCAAACCCTTTTTGCAAATGGGCAGTACACCCTAAAACAGATTGCAGGATGACTCACCAAGAACTCCTGGAGATGAGCACTACCACTCAAAAGGACTGCAAAAAGCCATGATATTTTAGGAGAAAAATCAGAAAAACCAAACACAATTTTTAAGGTGAAAATCGATCAAAATCAGATAACAAGATCTGCGACAGAGGCTTCATTTTTTGGGAAAAAGTAAAACCCAGCAAATAATTTGAGGAAAAAAATTATTAAAACCCACCCATAATTTCCTAAAGAGAAAAAAAGTTACGAAAACCCATCAGAAATTTATGAAAACCCCACAAGAAATTTTTTAAGGAAAAAAATTATGAAATAACATCAAAGAACCTTTCAAGCTCGAAAATATGAGACTTCGTGTAATAAAAGTGCACATGCAATCAACATGCAACTCACAATATCCACATGCAACAAACACGCAAGTACTTGCAATCCTCAAAAATCAGAGACTTTCACTCAAACCAGGAAAATTGTGTAATCAAAATCATCAACTGAACTCATGATTTTCAGCAAAAATCTTCAAAGATGAGCCACAAAATTTCATAAAATACCCCAATAATTTCTAATTTTAAAAAAATTGAAAATCAAGCTTCTCGAAAAAGCTCCAAATCAAAAGACGCTCGAATTTTTCTTTAAAAAATTGCCAGATTTTATAAAATCTCATTGATCCACTCTAATACCATGTTATGATATATTGATGTTTTATCAAATAGAGGAGATAAAAGCTCCTTATATAGATTTAAAAAGACAATGTCTAAAAGAAACACATCAGTAATAATCTATGTTAGCCCAAGTTTCAAGACACACATCCATCTCTATGTCGGGCACAAGAATGCAAAGTAAAAATAGAACTTTGATTTATATATAAAGTTATAAACTAAAAGTACTATAAAATGTAAAAACTTTTATTTTATAATTTATTCAAGTCTTCACTCCAACACATGGGGATCACAAGGAAAAAAATCATTTGTTACTGATTTTGTGGTCAAAATATTTTTTTAATCAGAAACTTTTAGCAGTCCCTGAAACGGCCAGGAAACAAAAAATCAATCCTTGTGACGATTAACAAGTTTTAGAAACTTGTTGACCATTCCTAAGTTTTGGGGACGCATTTTCGATTTTCTTGGCTAGGTGGGGACCCCTCATCGTCCCCCTATCCCCGTTTGTGAAACTCGGGGCTTAGGGGTGGAAACGCATCCCTAGGTAATGTAGGTGACAATAGTCCACACCATACAACTTGTGGGGGGCAGGGCATGAATCAGTTGTGTGCAACAATTATAAATTTCAGATTTCTTAAATAAATCACCAACCAAGAATATAACAATGCATAACAAGATGAAAACCAACACCATAACACAAAGATTTTTGTTTTCAAGGAAAACCCTATTAAGGGAAAAATCTCGTTGGGGATGATACCCATAAGACCATGCGCAAATATGAAAATGTCTCTGTTAGGAGACTTGACCCGATTAGAAGTCGATACAATACATTTAGTACATTTGTCCTTTTTGAAAGGACAAGTCCTTATAAAGGATCAAACCCCAATGAAAAGGTTTCCAACCTTGTTAGGAGTTGATGAGAACACAAAGGCTCACTGCCAGAACACACTACCCAAAGAGAGAAGGTTAAGCCCACCTTCAAGAATTCTCGTTGTTTGAGTTGGGAAGGTTAAAGCCACCTTCTAGGATTTACAAATCCAAATGATGAACCGACTAATGACAATACACTTGTCTTAACAGTTCCAATGAAGTGCACTTAGGAATGATAACAAATTCCACTCATGCCTCTATCAAAGCATCTGAGAATCCTTCAGCTCTGCTCTAATATCCAGCATCAAGGCCTGTGCACATAACATTCCACTCCCATACCATACAACCAAGGAAATTACTTTTCTTTATACAAGTTAAAAACAAATAATGAGGTCATCTTGTTAGGACTTCCCTAATGCATAAATAATTAAATAGACCCATGCTAAGATGCACACGGCACCTTTTACAATTATACAACAATTTACAATTATCAAAATACACGCCATGATCCATAACTAACACTTGCTAAATCAATCAACACACTACACTATCCTGTTGGCTCCCAAAGGCAATATTCCACATGCAAAACGCTAGCAAACATTACAACATGAACCAAATGACCCACAAATACTGAAGTGTGCGCTATTACAAGTCTTCTACCATGCTTTATGCTCGCAAACCTTAAGTCCAACTTGTCAACATATTTACCACAAAATACTACAACCACCTCTAGCATAATTTTCTATCACTAGCATGCAACCAATCTTCACTAAAACATCTATAACTTACTCGAATCATCACATAAAGAGCTGCAACCATAGACATAAGGTCTACACACTCTTGCAACACATTTCCAAGCTCACATACTCAGGAATGTTTACATTGGCTGTACTATTTCGATCAACTGCTTGTAACATAGAGAGTAAGTCTATCAAACTCCTCTCCAAAACTCTTGAATTGACATCAATGACAACACCTATGACAAAACATGCATGCCAACAACAATTCCAACTAAACAAACTCAACAATCTCCTTAATACTCAACACAACAATCGTGAGCTAAAGATGAAAATAGAAACTCTCTAATAAAGTAAAGACTAACTAAGATGACAATTAAAGAAACATTGCAATATCCTTATAAAATCGAACTCAAAATTTGAATATAATGCTGAAATATATAAATATAGAATTGTGAACAAGATTATCAAATGCTTATTTTCACAAGGATCATGAAAAGATCTATTTGAAAATACCTCACTTTTTTTTTAATGTTTTCAGCATTTCTAAACAATTGGTGTTATGGATGACATCAAAAAATTGTCGTGCCATTTTAAGCAAAATTGAGACATCCCATCATGCCATCGGGTCATCAGGAATAAAACATCCAAGTCTCTCCATCTACAAAGAAAACTCATAAGATGATTAAAAACAATCCAAAACATACCATGGATATGAAAATATGCACAAAATATATGAAATGCCCTCCTCACCTCAATGTCCCGGAAAAGGTGAGGTCTAAGGACAGCCCTAGCAGGTGTATCACTATTTCTTCTTGCAATCCCTTCAGTGTCAAATATCATGATAAAGGCTCCATAGGCTTCTTAGTCCTTGAATCTACACAACCCAAGTTCACAGTCAATTCCACATTAGCTCCCCTCATGTACCCACTTCTTCCTATACACCCTATCTCCTTTCTAATACTTGGGTCCAAACTCACACAATCCTTTGTCACCCGCTTGCAAACACTAACAACATGGCTTCCGAATTCTGTGAGAAATTTGACCGCTAGAAAATTTGTGCTATCAATGGTTCTTAGATAAATGTAATATTTTCAACGATGCAGATTCTTTGAATGCCATAATCTTGTTTGGCACTTACAATATCAAGGAAAATAGGTAGAGATTGGAAACGTAACACAACTACAAGGGTGATTCCTTCCTTTAAGCACTCAGATCATTAAAGAATGGAGGATATTAAGATTTTTGCATGCATTATCTAACGCATGCGTAATCATTCTCCTCATTCCAAATTCATACAACCATACTAGTTTATCTTCATCTTCAATCAAAAGTTGCAAATAAAGTATTTGTGCTGCATGAAACCTAATTGTGCAATACAAGCATCTGGAACAAGAGGGATTCTTCTTGTCATTACACATTGTTAGAATTGAATCACTAAATTCCTTTCCCAAAAAAGAAACTATCCATTGGCACACACTTGTACGCATTGTTAATATTAAGACACTTACAAATTGTTAATATTGAGTCACTAAATCCATACCTAGAAAAGAACCTGTCCATTAGCACAACATTGTAGGCATTGTTAATCATGAGTCACTAACTCCTTTCCCTACAAAGAATCTTCTCTAAAACAAACACACCCTTGTAAGTTTCCCTATTTTAACTCCTTTTCTTCAGTCCCAACCCTTATTTTATCGTCTTTGGCATCTTCTCTCTCAAGCAAATCTTTTTCTTCGTGTGAAATCATTTGTTTCTAAACATCAACCTTTATTACTTACCAAAGTGTTGAGAAGAAATGCCCAAAAATTGTTTAAAAATGAAATTGTCTTCATCTTTAGTTGGATATAAATTCAAATTTAAAGAAAGAAGCTGCAGACACTTCTCCTGAATCTTTGGGATGAATCGACACATTGTCTTCTAGAAGGTTTGCATATATTGACACACAATAACAAAATGCTTACAGTTCACACTCTGTGGAGTATATCACCCCTATATTTAAGGTTCCTCTATGATCATTAATGGTGAGTTCTTGTTATCCTAAAATACTTTGTTGTCACCTTCAAAATTAGAATCTCCAACAATGCCATTATTTTTACTATTAGTAGCAATATCTTCCCTATTGTCTACCATGTTATTGATTATTTCAGCTGGAAGTTCATGATATTTCCCATCTGGTGCAAAAATGAGCAAGCAATTTTTTTTTTTTTTTTGAGATATTTTCAGAAACTGAAAGATTATAGTAACAAACAATAAATCAACTTTGTTCCACCCAATTCTTTCCATCAACGTAATCTTTCAGAAAAAGCAGATTTGTATTTCATTCCTCTATAAGTTCCCCTAGAGAATCAGCATGCATCAAAGTTCATGCTGCAAACAGAAGAAGTCAAATGAGCATGACCATGAAGAGACAGAACATTGCTACAGTATTGGCAGACGGATCAAGGTTTTCATCTACTGCATCTATCACAAACTTTTATGGTGTTTCTGCTTCATGTTTTTGTTATTCTTAACCACAATACATAATTCTTCAAGGAGCTGAAGAATTCATTTCTTGAAGATCATATTCTAGACCCTCTTCATGAATGGAGAATTCTCCATCACTGTGATCACCAACATTACCTTGCATCTAGTTCATAAGTGTAATTGAGATATTGTGTCGCTTCATTGATTCCTTTTCTCCAAAGCCACTATCATCTCGTTTATGAAATTCTCAACGATTGTTGTAGTTTTTTCAATCTTAAAATACTTCAAAGTGCTATGCAATTGCAGATATTAACTTAGACCCTTCCCTGCTGTGTGCTTGTGTCATTCATGTCATTGCAGAGTACAATACAGAGTTTTGAAAAGGTAAATTTCAATCTCTAAATTGTTTGGTAACCGGATTCAAAGGTAATTATATGTATTTGACCTGTACTTAAAGACGGTAAATCCATTAAAAAAAAAATTGCTGTAATGAACGAGAGGTGGAGACAGAAAGGGCAATTGTTGCAATGATGACTTGGGAACAAACATGGAAGGACACTCAATTAGGTGCTCTTTGTGTTAACGTGGCCTGTGAAATTCGGTAGAGGAGCTATCTTATGCTAAAGCAGTTAGCTGTACGGGGCCAACTCTCTTATAATCAGCAGACTTGTTTAACCCGGCCCAAAAAAAAATCACCCTAACTGCACAAATGCTATGTTCGATAATGGGTTCCTTCGAAAAGAACTTTGTCTCCTGTGAAAGCTCATCTGAAGCCCTTCAAATATACGGTACTTCTGCAGAATGGTAACAAACTCACCGCATAAGTTCTCTCCATATTACTTGTATCAGGAGATCCCATGTTCTAACAATATTACAAACTTGCAGGCCATTTCTCTTCAATAGTTTTAGCTTCAACAATTCTTAGTTGGTGCTCTCAATTATTATAGAACGTACTAATTAAGATAACATGTATTAGATAAAAAGTTAAGTAGTACAAATTCCAAGCTCTTACGTGACTCCGTTAATTTAAATAACAGTCCAAAGAATAGAAGACTCACCGAAAAACTGAGTGAAGATGCTTGTGAAAAAGCCCAAACTGCGTCCAATACTCTGCCCTATTGGTGCAGGAAGAGGTTTTAAATAAGGGTCGACGCTGAAAACCTTCCGAATGAACTGCAGATAATCAAAAAGGGTAGAACCAATTATAAAATGTAAACAACCTTAAGGTTTAGAAAAAATGAAATTGATATAAGCTTAAATGAGGCAACACCTGAAAATTTCTTTGGAACGTATAGCGGAGTTCAGGGTCAATGATATCTTCAGTTGGATTCCGTTCGTAAGGGTCGGAATCGGATTTAGAGGGCACGTACATGGTGGACTTATCACCATCTTTGGTTGCTCTTAATTTGGCATGGTCGTACTTTCCCTTTTTCTTTGCCTTCTTCTTCACAGGCGCCCGCGACGAAACAGGAGCTGTATTATCAAACTTCCACATTTTCCCCTGCTGCTCCACTGACCTGCAACACGATAAGATTTAGGGGTAAGAGATTGTCAATGGGATTAAATGAGGAAATGAGTCCATGTTAGAAATCATTCGGTAGTGTTTTTTCCCCGTATAGCGCCTCAATTTTTAATTTTTAATTTTTTAATGGAGGATTTTATACAAATAAGGGCGGCGTACAGTTAATAGATCTTACATTCCCCCTCATGGGACTGTACCCTTAATTTTGTTAGCAACATGTGCTTATATTTTTTGGCACGATTTTTATGGAGTTATTGGCCACATAAATTGTAATATTTACTACATAAAATATTATTTTCAAAACAGATTTTTTAATCATTTTTGTAAGCACATAAAAAGGGGATGAAAAATATATGGTGAAGACATGTGTCTTTTTTTCCAATAAGTGCTTATTTCTAGACCCACATCTTTTTCCATAGCTTATTTTCATTTGCTAAATTTTTTTTTAAAAAATTTGATAAGAACAAATCCACACCGCAGAACATGTAATACCCATCCTTTGCTACCATTGTAGACTTAGTTGTTAAAGTTTTATATGACTCTTTTATACATGTGTTAGCCTTTATTTGATATATGAAATGCAATACTTTGATATGTTGAGTAATTGATTAGGTCATATTGTAACAATTTTCTACTTGTAGTAATGGTGTTTTAATTGCTTTTAGTTAGTTAATGACATTACTTCTATGTTGATGTCATATGGTGTGTTTTAGAAAGATGTTTATTATGTCTTCATAATGTTGAGATATCCATGTTAGAATATATTGTCATTTATATTTAGGATTTACCATTGGTACTTACCCCATACTCGCATGTGTATGGTGTGTGTATTTATTTTACTTTTCCGTCTGACATGTTTGATATGGTTGAGGGAGGGAATCGTAGTCATTCGCTAGTTGAGATCTACACGATGTACCAATCCCCATTATTGTTTGTTTAGCTTAGATATATATGCACATATACATGCTTATCTTTTATACAGATTTACAGATGTTGAGCATCGACTTCCCTAAATTGCCAAGATGAGTGGATCTTATTGCAATGACATAATAGTAAGAATGGGAAAATAATGTTCAGATCTTATCCTAACCATCGCCTAATTACTTGTCCTGAGAAGGAGGATATGTATTTGACTTTTTTTTAAACCCATGAGTTTATCTTTTCCTATGTTGTTAGCACCTGTCGTAGGCAGGATACTATAGCATCCAGTGCATGTTCTTTTTGGCTTTTGTTGGTGGCCAATGAAGTCATTTGATTTTTTGGCAATTGCTTTTTCAAAAATGTTTCTATATTGTTGTTTCATTTTCTGACTTTTTAAAAAATTTGTAAAGCATTTTTGACATATGATTGTACATTGAACAGTCAGTGTTATGGGATTTTCTATCATTTTTTTATAGTTTTAAAAAAAAAATCAAAAGTTGTTGCTTTAAGTTTTAGAAAGTAGGTAACTCTATGGATTGTGACTAAAAAGCATGAAAGGACTTCAACATTAATTTCAACACATAATTCAAGTCACCCGTGCTGATCATATTGGTACGATCAAAAAATACTTTGACAAATGGAGCTGTTGTATTCTAGGCACCATACATGAGCAGATCAAGATGCAAGTCTTTCACAGTAAAAAATGTAAGATAGTCCCCCATTAAAAAGTCATATGACGGATAGCACAGTTTTCAACCGTCAATGGCAGCCACTCCCATTGAACCATGTCATTTATGTCATTTTCTTGTACTGCTTTTCCATTACGTATCGGAGTAAAAAATAGTCCGTATAAAAATCTCGGGCTCCCTTTTCGAGTAAAAAGAGCAAATACATTATGAACTTCCAGCAAGCAACCTTATTATTGCCTATAAAATATTTAACATGCTTTTATTTTCCTTATTAGCAATGAAGATGAAATTACGGGCATAGCTTTCAGAATTTTAGAAAATATGTTCATAAATTTACGTTGATTTCTTGTATGGTATATTTTTCTATTTTTTAAATTGTATAAACCAAACTGTATGACTGAGCCCCATTCAACTCTTTCTACATGCATAGAGCATCTTCCTTGCATTCGTACTGCTTTTCAATTCGCAGTTCCAGACAAAGCCTTAAGTCTTTTAGCGATATTGTTTACTATTATAAGATTTTTTCCATCATTTGATACAACTTTTTAATCCTAATTAACTATAATGTACGACAAAATAACTGCTACGATATTTAATGTTTTGATTAGCTAGCCTGGTCTACTTGAGAGCACCTGGAAGTCATGGGCATAGTGCATAGAAAACCCAAAACAATTAATGGATGACGATTTTTTAGGCGAGTCTTTAGTTGAGTTGATGGAGTTGCATACATCTAACTTCATTATTTTGAGCAAACAGTGTAATGAATAAATTTTTGAATCTGCAAATCCCTTAATCGACGGGTGATTTTTCATTGTTCTTTGTAGATGTCGATGCCCACAGGTTACAAATACAAGGTTGAGCAAATTTTATGGTTATGCAAACCAGAGACGAGACACTATACAGGGTTTCTTTCTTCTCAGGTAAGCATGTTTTGCTTTTGAGACTTAGATTTCGATTGATGGATACTATGCTATCTAAGTCAGTTGATTTGGTTGTTTCTGTGTTTGGGCATTCTATCTTCAGATAAAAATGAAGGACCGGATATAAATAAAGAATTTGTTGTGTTTTCTAAAGTGTTTTAATACAAGGATTGGTATCCCTTTCTCTTTAGTGGAGCCATAAATAAATCAGTCCCTTAGCTTATAGCTTTTAGATAGTTTTCTCAAATTTTGGAACCTTTCGTAGTAGGCTATGCAATACTTGCAAATTTATGATTGCTGGTATAGAGGTGTAGGCGATGGTTCAACAAATATTTGCAAATATTTTGATCTTCTTCATTTTATGCACCTAGGCTGGCAGTAAATATCATGTAGTAGCCTGTGCTTAGTTTTTGCTGGACGTAGAAACTAATGAGATGGATGGTTGAGTCAAATAGTTTTTACTTGATAGGATTCATTGCCAAAACAATAAAACTTTTCACAAGGTCTTTGCAAGAAGGGTAAGCCAGTGTGTTCATTTTGCTAAACTTCACTTGTGTTTTTGTGTTTGAGGCATGTTTTCAATTAAAGCTATCTGCAAAGTAGGCCTTTCCTTGTTTATGATACTTGGTTTACATTCTTAGAATTGTTCACTTCTATTTGTTCATCACAGCACGTGTTTTTCATATATTCTTTTTCTGATTTCATTTAAGTTTCTGCTTCTAATGGTAGATTATGCATTTGATTGTTACTGGTGTGCCTCACCATAATGGATGAGGCTTGTTTTTGAGTTAAGCAACTTTGCTTCTTTCCACTATAATTAAGGATTTTTGAATTTATGTTTTTTCTTGTATCATAGTTGTGAGATTCTGAGCGAGTCATAATTATAGAATCCTTTATTTTGAGTAATTACCAATCTGAAATGGTTTGTCTTTCGGCTCTCTAAGTTCTGAGGAGTGTGGATTTTGACAAGACTCTTTTTGTTTGAGAGTTCTCTAAAGAAACAGAAAACAAAACTGTCATTTGAAGTGGTGGAGTCTTCTGCTTCTTTTTGGCTAAATTTGTGCTTTGATGAATACAACTTTTTTGGTTTATTGGCATTGCTACAATTCAATTCTCACAACTAATCGGCAATACTCTTGATATAAAATGAACCTTCCTTGGGAGAAAATAGAAAAGGAAGAATTTCGTTTCCACTCAAAAGATCTCATTTGGAGAGTAGATTCTTTTGTCAATTTTGAATTGGCCATTTTAAGAAGTTGGTATCTGTTTGGTAAAGCCATTAAAAGTTATGTCACAAGAATATTCACAAAGAAGACTTCTTTAAGCTTTTATTAAAGCACCTGGCTTTGTCTTTCCAGAAATATTACTGTAGAATTAACCTAAATGTTATGTGAGATTTTGTTCAATTTTGATTCAATTTGTCATACAGTGGAAAATGAGGTGCAGATGTTGATAAGTCAATGTTCACAAATCATATATTTTGAAATATACTGAAAAAATCTCTAGCAATAATTAGAAAATATCACTGTAATCTATTCTTGTGAAAACCTTAGAGGCCTAGTTCTATGTATTTGGTCAAAATCTCAATTGATTAATATGGGGGAGACTTTACATGCCACTGGCAATCCAATCTGTTTGAATGCATATGCTCTAAATTTTAGTGGGAGTATAGTACGGTATCTTTGCGTAGTACCTGTATAGTCCAATATTCAGATACAGTTGAATAAAATAAAATATTGCATTGATTCAAATCTTACGCCATTCTTGCAATAAATCTGTTAACGCTTGTAGCAGAAATTCCATGTACCAATGTGTGATATTCTTCCTTAACAGAGTAGTGCCTTTACTCTTATGGTCATAAATTGGTCAATATAACAAACATAAGTCCCTCCTTACATGCACTTATGTGTCATAAAATCATCATTTGATTTCTTGCACATCATACAATGTAATAAGGTATCAAAAAATATTAAATAATCTTACAGTATCTTAGATCATACAATTTAATGCACAGTAAATAATGTTAAAACAGTATGGAACACCTTTTTCCAAAAAAAAATTACACAACTAAAAAATAAATATTAAATCCATCATAGGATTACAAGGTGTTTAGCATGCCTACCCTAACATTTGTCTCATAACTCATTAGCATTTATCTGCCCTTTTGTTCAAAACTTCTCTTTTCATTATTGTATAAAAAGTAGCGTATTCTACTATATTGCATTTATTGTCTATTTTTCATGCATGTTTGTACATCTGTCATGACTTGTGGCTGTAATGTCCCCTACTAGGTGGCTGTCAATTTCCAATTATTAACATACACTACTATTCGTCTAAATCAATTCAATTCCAGAGAACAATGAATAGTTCGTAATACATCAGTAGTTAGCATATTTAAGCGCCATTTCCTTACTTCTCTCCTAAACTCAATCCTACAAGGTTGTGGATTTACTTGTCATAGGCAATTGACACCAGATCTATGATCAGGTTCCCTCAAGGCTTTAGGATCTCATCCCTATTCCATCTTTGGGATTTACCTACCTTGTATGGTTTTACTCTGCCTCTCCCTACACAACACCGACTATTACCCTAAGGGGCTATAACGAGAGATTAAAGTGTAGGCTGTAATTTGTTTCAACTCCAAAGGAATTATAGATAGTTAAGTATGAAATACAGCATATGTTTGCATTTGCAATGCCATATGACTATACCCCTGATGTAATTTGGCGTGCCTTCTGCAAGGAGTACATGTAGACCCAAAAGCTTGCTTTCTATCACGGAGTGTAAAAGCTTCTTTCCTCTCCTTACAAGAACAATGCTATAAAGTTGTAAGGCAGCATGCAATCCAGAACTTGTGTTTTCCCTATAACAAAAAGAAAATAATTTTGTGGGTTAATAATAAATATTAAATATCCATAATTTATATACATTGTTTGCAAGTTACCAAATTGATGCATATATCTAAATTTCCCCATTTATCTTCTGTCTACGCATGGAGGTAGTTGAACTTGTGATGACAAGTGAATGATGCATTAACTTTTAGTTGGGTTCTAAATCCCTATTTTAGATGGGATCTACATTTGTATTTGCAATACCATATGAATATATTATTGGGGTAATTTGGCAAAGGTGACTAAATAAGTGCTTTTTTAGCTTTAATGATTAATTAGAATAGATATTTCATTACTCAAACACAAAACTAGAGAACTTGCTCCCATATAATTGCTTGATGTTTATATGCAAATTACATAATGAAAACAGCCTTTGTGTGTACTATTTTTAGTTGTTTAAGTGTTGAAATGTGAACAAAATTCACAAGAATGGTTGTCACTAAGAACACATTAGTAACGAAGCATACACAAAGAATTTGGTCTGGAGGGTACCCAAGGTGGGTAGGAAGATTCAGAAAGAGTGAGCAATAATTGCCTTTGAGCCACAATTGTTTCATTTTAAAAAAAAAAATCACATGTCAAACTGTACAATTGAGTTATTGACTTCTATATGTTGTCCCATTTGTATTTATCCATTTTACCTCTTACAGTGAAGGATCAAATCTAAATGTGATTTCTTGTTTTAAATTTTTAATTAACGAGCTATATTGAGATGCTAGGCATGTTCTTTAGTATGCCAATAATGGGTCAAATCTTAGAAATCATATTTTGATGTCCAGTGGCTACCTTAGTGGTGCTAAAACTTTTCTAGGGATTGGGATTTGCAATTTCTATAAGTAAAAATACATCCCCTGACTTGCTTCGATTCTGAGAAGAGGAGGTCACAGTGTAGAGACCTTTATTTCGAATGCATCTTGTCTCGTGACTTTCTTCCAATTATATGTGTGTGAATAATAGGATATGCCAGAGCTTATATAAATTTGTAGCCTTGTCTGTCCTCCATATATGTCATGCAAACTTCTAGAAAAATGTGATTTAGAATACCGAATTGAGTTGCTTGTTTGAAATATGGAATGATCAATGCCTAAACATTGGGAATTTGTGCTTGCGAAATTGAGTGCTAATTAATCGGGGTGATTTTTATTAAGTCATATGAGGCTTCTGCTCTCTTTCTCCTGCTGTTAACATAAACTCTACTGGTTTTTAGCTTTAAGAATTGATTGTTGGTCATTGTTTCTATTGTTCAAAGTTTATATCAGATATTCACTCTTGATTAGGGAGCTTTGAAAAGCTTAGGTTCTTGTATTGAATTTGCAGAAAATAAAACTTTAAAGACACTTGAGTTTATAATTGTGTTATATTTTTCAAATGGCTACATTAGACATCACAGTATATCAAAACCTTAAGAAATATTTTTAGGTTTTTGCAAATTTCCATTCCACATATGTTTATTTATTATTCATTGTTACATGCAATGCTTAACTAGATTGGTTATCTAGAAGTTGTTAATCTTTATCTCATTTTTCATAGAAATTATCGAAGAAAATTAGTCTGATAAACAATAGAGGAACTCATTAAAATTATTTCAATTTATTATTTTAGATTATTGAAGTTTTAGTTATTATAACATAATTATATTATTTTATTTGTATTTGAATTTAAATAATATTATAAATATTTTAATTTTCAGAGAATTCTAGAAATTGTTGTCCAATTTGATTTTGTAACATATATTGAAATTAATTATTTTGAAATTTGATTTTGTGACATATGTTGAAATTATTTATTTTTAAATTTGATTTTGTAACGTATATTGGAGTCAAATATGACTTATGATTGGGTCTAACATGTAATATCCAAAATTTCTATTTGCCATTTTTGCGAATAGAGTAAATGTTACTCCCACTTTAGCCACTAATTTGTTATGTTGCCCATCACTAAACTTAGGGACAATTTTAGTAGCACATGGAAACTATTTTCATTTTTTTTTGTATGATTTACAGTCTCCCAACTTTTATGCCTAGGACACCAATAACTTTGTTTCCAAAGAAGCAGATTATAGCAAGTCTTGGGTTTATCTTCCTAGCATGGTATATAAACATTATTTAATGCAAAAACTTTAGTCATGTTGCTGATCACTAAAGACCATATACATAGGATACATATGGAGCCAACAACTACTTGCATTTGCTATAGCCAGCCATTTTTCACGAGTAACTACTACAGTGCATTCTAACAAGGCAAAGAGTTAAAAAAAAATTACATTATGATTAGGATTCAGACTAGATCAAGTAAGAATACATTATTCCATGTCTACAAATATATTTATTATTGTCTATAACTAAATTTTTTATCTAATTTTGTAGTCATTTGTCACAGATTTGGAGTTTCAGAATGTCTAATCGAATTTTTATTCCATGCCCAAGTCCTCAGTGGAATTCTCCAATTGTTGGTCCAATTGACTCAACACATTTGGAGAATGTGTTTGTTATTGAATGTCCAAATGTTGACAGATCTTTGCGCATAGTTCTCAATGAAGAATTCTTGCAGAATAAATCTGGTTCAACATACTATGCAGACATTGTTTCTAAATTCTTGACCAATTGCATGGACCTTTTAGAAGATATACAAATTGTGAAGCAATTAGCAAATGCATATGTGAAGGATTACTTCAAGCTTGAAGAAGACTATGATCGATACATTGATGCATATGTTATAGAGATGAGTAATGACCTTATAGGTGGATTGTTCTCCCTAGAATCTTTAAGTTCATGTGCTATCACAACCTGTGTGTATAATTCTGCAAAAATTGCAATTCGTAGTAAATACAAAGCGATTATAGATCATGCCTTGCATGCGCATTGTTCACAATTTTTGGACCAGAGTGCTTTGAGAATTTTAGCTGTATGCAATGCAATCATATTCCTCCAAATGCATATGTCTCCTCCTCCAATGAAAACTTATGCACAAAACAATTGCCCCTTGGCATGAATGTACTTCTTAGTCTACTAAAATCTCAATACATTACTGGTTATCATAGATCAGTTGTCATGACTCTATGTACATAGTCCATAGCATATGTAATTTGTATCGAATAATTTGTATGCAATTTTGTAACATTGTTAGATGAATGAATTCAACAACTTTGTAAAAACCTTGCTATATATAGTGAACTATTATGTTTGCACTGATGTTTAACTATGTCATGTTTTAAGTAAAAATCAATGATCATTAAATTAAGTGCATATACGTTACATAGGGATTTATTATTTGATTAAGAATAGTATAGACAATGCATTTTAAATTATGAACATTTGAAATAAATAAATTAATTCACATGTTTCTTGTGCGATAAATGTTGTGTGCGTAGTTAGTAATATTCATGAACAGTGGTTAAAGAACTTCAAGTATAATAAACTATTCTCATAGAAACCAAAAGAACATGCAATGTTTTCATTGACTTTATAAATGATGTCTAATTGCATGATAAATCACATTTTTGTTGTATATTGTCATACTTTGTTCAAGAAGATGCATTCTCATAAGGTGAAAATGAATTATTTACAAGTTCTATGTTCTATACTGCTGATTTTTTTGGCCTAAATTTCATAGGTGCTTGAACTGTGGTAAGAGTTTTGAGATTTGTGGATACAGTTGACATTGCCAATTGCGAGGAATCGGTATGTTTTGATCTTGATTTTTGAAACTAGAACTCTAGATTTTAATTCAAATTGTAATCATCAAGTAGTGGTAATTATTATAGTAATTTATGAAGCAGTGATATTTCATTACTGTGGATCTTTTTGCAAATTTCCCTATTTGGTCTTGGTTATTCTATTCTAAATTATTGATTGAGCAATATTTATTTTGATTCTCAGATAAAGAAAGGAATCCCTATGTCAAATTTGCATTCTTTAGACATCATGAAACATAGTTGCAAAATATTTTCCATCATGTGTGAATAAAATTATATATATAAATCATATGCACGTCCATATCCATAAAAAACAATGTCTATTTTACTTAGTTTTGATATGTATTTAGGATACTAAATACCTTGTGTTGATTAATAAATCAAATGAAAACTAATTGGAAAAAAGAAGCATAAATCATACCTGCTTAGAGGTGTCAAAATTTAAGATAAATAGATGCATAATTATTTGAAAAATTAAATTGATTAGTACTTTGTACTCTATAATGAAGTTAAGGTATACCTTAGAATTCATTCACATCTACCAAAATCTAAGAATTCTTGGCCATTTTTGACAAGTTTTGTCTACTTCAATTGCATGCCCATGAATTCTTTGAATGTATTTGGCATAATAAACTGCCCAACAGATCATGAAAATCCATAATCTGTACTCCTTGAAAGAATCCAACAACTTCCAAGTGAATGTCAAAGGAATATATTAGAGAAATATTTTTATGAAAATCATGATACAATGTTTCAATACAATGGATGGGCAAACATTCAAGCAATACTAGAGACCAATCAAATTCGTGTTCTATCTCCATTCATGACAAATGCAGAATTGGCTTACTTTAAATATCTTGTGCAAGTATATAGGGAAGCTCATGTCATAGTTCACTGTCAAGATATTCTAATCCATTTTCCTTGTGGAAATCATACCATAGAAGAATTAACAATTGTTTTTACTCCAGCATGCAAAACATTGTTCTGTGAGCTATCACCATTTAAAGCCCCTATTGAAAGTGACACACTTGCATGCATAATAAATCTTCTCACATCATACCCAAATCTTTCACTTGAATGGATTATAAGACATGAGAATATACAGCTTTTAGGGGAATGGTATAGTAATGATACAGGAGCCATATGTACTAAAACCATAAAGCACCACTACTTGTACCATTATTTGTTTGTATTTTCAAATAGTGACATCCCATCTGGCATTCATCTCATAGCAGATATTGGAAGATGGCGCATCCTTTATGGATAAATTGATTGTTATATTATGATAATTGCAAAAAGTATGTACATGTGATGTATAAGAGTATGTTGCATTGTGGTACAAAGATACATTGTTCTATAATTTGTACAATGGAAACTAGTGATCAAATAACCAATTTCATGTAGTGTTTTGATTCCATGCAATGAAAGTTGTATTCATGTTTATTTCTCTCTGAGATTTTCATTACCACTCCACAAGATTTCCATATCCATAAGTTTATATTGCCATTTGCAATATGTAAAAAATACCAAATAGCACACAATAGACTAGGTCAACCAACTTTTAGAGCAAGTGATACAAATTTGTACAATGTCTTTGTCAGACATAATTATTGTCCTAGTTTGCGAAGCATGTCAAGTTTGCATATGATCTATAATGATTGGTTTCAAGTATCATATGATACTTCAACAATAATAATTCCAATTACTTTATGACAAATTCATGCAAATTGAAAATTGGTTCAGGCAATTATAGTTGTCCTCTGTCTCAAAGCCTCAATGGCAATTGTACACAATAGCTAGATCTTTTGGACCATAAGGGAACTTGAACGTAATCTTTTATACTTGTGTACTAATAGCTTGAGATTAAGCTACAGCAGAAGAGGAATATAGGATCATGATACGAAACCAAGTCATCCATTGGTTAATAGAGAGAGTCAATGTCTACAACATTCATGTTTCCACCCTGCTATTGTACAATAGATTCACAGCTGTGATATTGTGAAATCATCAGCAAAAGTTGCAAAAGAATCCTTACTTTGTTATTTTATTCTTATCTCCTCAGCAATTGCAGTTTAATTTGGGGGTAAAAGAACTGTAAAACCATGACACCTCTTGACATTGAGTTCATGGGTCATTGTTTCATGCTAGCAATTAACTACATCAATTACGATTTAAGTTGCATAGTTAAATGTATTAAAGAGCCAAAATGCAGTTCAAGGGCTATTTTTTTGTTTGGGATGTTTTGGGACCATAGTTGCAAACAAGAGTATTGTCAAGTTTTATCTTCTAATTGGATAAATATTTCTTCTTCCAGGTTGTTTTGAATGTTTTTTGATATTTTCACTACTAGTTTATTGACTAATAGCAACTCTTCGAACTCAGCTGCATAGTTACAATTTTTAGTGGGCTTTCAGCTTTCATGGACATCTTTCTTCAATGCTTCAATCTTCCAACGTAATTTTTCATATTACCCTTGCCACAATTGCCCTTCTCAATAACAACATCCATGTCTACATTTGACTCTTTGCAAAGAAAACACTCACCAATGTAAGCAAACCTTCAAATGATTCCAATTGGGTTCCTTTTTAATCTAATCCAACTTCTAACATAATGGGGAACTATTCACAAGATTGCTAACTTCACTTTTAAAACCTTCTTATGACATATAACATACCTTTGTGCATCGAAGGAAGCCAACCTAGTGAGAATAGGATCCATCGCTTCAGCATGAGCTTTTATTTCGACAATATTCCCACTGAAATACTCCTTTTCTACTCTTTGTGTATTCATGATGTGTAGATCCTCAAGAATACAATCCAATTCCTCTCCAAGAGTTCTATCAACAACCTTATTACAACATTGACTTTTGTTCTTTGAATTAGTAAATAAAGACTATTTCTTGGCCTCTGCAAATTGATCATCTTTCAGAGATGTAATGCTTAGAATATTATCACTTTCTACTGCTAGAGGCCCACAAGAGATGAAGTGCAACAAACTAAACATGCTCAAGGATTCACTGATATTTGGCTCCTTTTCTCTCACTGTCTTTTTTCTTTTTTTGCTCTGACTCGCATCATCTTGTGCTTTTGTTGAGCAAGGGAATGTTCATCATCAATGAGACTCTGTGGAATTCTATGCAGCTTCGCTTTCTTTTGACAATTGTTCTTTTTCTTCTTCTTTGTTTTTTTTTTTTTAGAGTCACCAAGAACTGTGGAATCAATGAACTTGGGGTTAAAAGCCATTTTCTTTCTGTTGGTACTTATTATTAAGTTGGGTGATTTGTTTTTTGCTGTGATGTGATATTGAGTAGGCTTAGATCTTGTTTTTATGTTACCCATGTCTTCATTTCTATTCATAACTCTGGTGCATAATGCACACACTTTATGAGCAACTTTGATATTGGCAAATTGTAACTCATTGTGCGTTGGATTTTTTGCTTTACAATAATTCTTTCTTTTTGGTGTCCCACTCTCAAATTTTGTTATAAACATTGTTCTATCCTTGTGTTGTACTTTTTGCACTCACATTGTTTATGGAATCTAGATTCTTTTCTGATGACATAGACACAATTATCAATAAATTGAGAGCAAAAGAGTTCATTTGGTAAAAGGAAAATTTTATGCATTATATGTAACAGAGCAATCCTTAAAGAGCTCTGAAGCCTTGACCACACGTTCAACTCCCTCCATTGGGAGTATGATGTCATTCTCAGATACCTCGTTCCATACATATCTACTTTAGAACCCCTTGCATTGGCAAGCAAGAAGTATTTTGAAACAAGAGTCGAAATGCTTGCCTTATATTCTACAAAATGGAATGTTATGTTTTCTCCTTTGAAATGTAATATTCAAAGAATACATCACTTCCTCTTTTCAAACTATGTTCTTCTTAAAAATTCATTTTGTGCTTAGTGTATATGAATTGCAAATATATAAACAAAATTCAGTACAGTACACAATTATATTGCCTAGTCCAATGAGTGCGCTTCTGTAGACATCACTGTATTATTTATGTAAGCATCATTCAAACTTTCCTTATCAATTTCTTTTGGTTTCTTTGGCATATACTATGTATTCATTTTGAAGAAAAAGCTTTCCTTGTTATCCATCTTCAGACCTTGGTTGAAGTTGAAAGAACACCGAATGCAAGCATAGTTGCAAATGGTGGCTTTATTCTTGCCAATTGCATTTGGATTTGTTTTTCAAATGTTCATAACTTTCTTTGTAACCATTGAAAGACAAGAATTTATCCGCTCTGACTATTTGTTATTTGTGTGCTATTTATATAATTTTTGTTGCTGATATCTTCATTTCCATCCTTTCTAGCAAGATTTGAATCCTTGTAAGCCATAATTTACCTTGTGATTGTTAGTATTAATACAAAAACTTAGGCAATTAAAGTGGTACAAGTTTTATTAAATTAAAATTTGATTTCAACCATTAGATCATTTTGATGTGTTGAAAGTTGTTTTAGTTAAAAAAGAATACTATAGTTTTGTTTGATATTATTTATAACTTTGCTAACATGCATTGCAATGCGCTCGAAAATGTGCAAAAGTAGCATGAAAACATCATAAACATGATTATATGAAGTATGTGGCTAAGACCAGCTAAGGCATTGCCCAAGTTCAAAGTTTGCTACAGAATATGCCTATTGTAGCACAACAGGTGACTCCTGTGACCCTGAATTGCACCATGATTGTATCGCTTATGCATTAGGTAGATACCAATTGCCTATTCTGTATTTCAAAATCCTTTCTTCTCAGTGTTAAAAAAATAGCTTTGTAGAACACTTGAACACATGATAGGAAAATTTAGGTTTCAGTACATACTAATAATTCTCCCCTGCAAATCTGGTTACTTGGTGCTCCAAGCAACTGTAGAAAACCCATTAACATAGATTGTTGAACTGGTTACATTCCTCCATAGTTTAAATCGGCAAAAAGCAATTAAATTAAGTCAAGCTAACTTAGAACCCTTAATAATTCTGTATGATCATTGTCAAATTCCATCTTGAGAATTGGTATGTTTCTCTACATTTATATGCTCAGATTCAACCAAATGTCAATTGGATACCCTCAGGTACTTGATATTTTGATAGGGGAATGCAACTAATTGGGTGTTTGACATTTATTGATCATTTGGCTTGATATTCACAATTTAGCTCAAGTTGCAGACCTGATTTTGATTATAGGACTAATTTGAGCTTGGCAAGAAATGCTAGGAATTGGACTAAGGGGCAGCATGTGCCATATAACAACTTGATATAGCATCAACCTGTTTTGATCTCATATTTTTTCATTTTATTTTATATAGTTGTGATCTATTTTATTCTATATGGTAGGGTGCACAAGCTTTGCAAACATAATCAATTTACATAAAGTTCAAGGTCGCATATACAAACAATTTCTCCAAAGGAAATTGTTCTATTGATTTCTGAGAGCACCATGTCTTTACCTGAATTGTTCACACTACTTAACATATGCATTCTCTTAATGTTATATTTTACTGTCAAGGAAACACCTTTGTTCATATTCATATTGGCATTTGACGTAATAATTTTTTATGCCACTTTGTACATAATGGAGAAATATATGTAATATGTAGAAGCTCAAAGGAGACAAGATACAAATAACTATACATTTAAAATGCCAGTTTCAAATTTTGAATTATAAGCACATATGTTATCTGAAATATGTGCGATATGATTTAATCCACCTTAGAATTAGACGCTTCACATGATGAATCAAGCAATTACTATACTAGAACTTATTTTGCATTTATCAATCTATATCATTGCCTAATTTAGATTTGATTTCTTCTACTAATTAGACTATTGGGCAATGATAATCAGCCATTTGCAATTTCTTTTCATTTGCAAAAAACTATTTTTATTGCTCTGATTCGTTGTCCAATGTAGTTGGTTTGGACATTACCGATGCAATTAATAGATTTCATTGCTTTTAATAAAATCTATACTACTATATTCAAAATAACCAAATTGTGTTATACATTTTGTATTCTTCTACATAGCATTAGAGTAGGAAGATTCTACTCTATTATCTTTGCTTCTTTCATCCACTCAATTCATGTACTTTGTCTAAATGGTGAATTCTTTTTACAGAACCAAGAATATAGATGGCTTGTTCCAAGGCAAAAACAATTATAGATTTGGAGAATGAAGACACGTCCACTTTTAAAGAAAGCAAAAACTTGTCTACCAGGTACGAAAAATGTCCAAGGCATAGGAAATACAAGGGTGTCAGGAGACGTCCTTGGGGTACATATGCTGCGGAGATAAGGGATCCACAAACTAAGCATTGCCACTGGCTTGGAACATTTGAATCACTAGAAGAAGCTGCAGATGCATATGATAAAGCTGCACTCTCTATGAGAGGAGTAACAAACTATGTAGATTGCTATAGGAAAACAACGATAGAAACCAATGATGCATTATTGCATATTAAGCCACTGAAAATGGAAAATCCAATCTACCAAACCCCAATCCATGAAGAGGAAAACATAAAGCCTCATTATGCAACATTTTCTAAGATAGAAGATGGCATAGTATCACAAAGACCGTCCTTAGATCAGATCCCATTTGATGGCATGCTAGTACCCAATCTACATTGTCTAATGACACCTACAAATTATAATTTTGATGCAGCCGAACAAAGCAAACATTGTCAATCATCAATAATTTTTCCTAATGAACATCAAGCTAGTTATCTACCACCATATATACATGCAACATCAGGATTAGTACCAAACATAGTTGCCCATAACTCTATTGGAAATGATGGCATCAATGATGTATACAAACTGGACAATACTCCCAATGTGCATTCAAGCTTTCAAGGGAAACAAGCCTCAATGTACAATTCCAATGTTGGAGGTTCAGATTTATCAAAAAATGCTATTGGAATTTGGAAATCTGAGCACTTTCAATATAAAGGACTACAACAAGAGAGTGGTATTTCCTTTTACCATTTTTTGTGCATTTTCTAATCATAGTCAATGCAAAATATGAGATAGTCTAGTCAACTAATTAGAATCATTTGCACAAATAAACTTTGGTCAAATACATTTGAATATGAAAGATATCTAATTGTATTTTTTTCAAAAATTGTAGGGTCTGACAACATGAATAGCGGCAATCTAAAACCAATTCTCCCATGGAATCCAAAAAGTGGATTCAAGGAATTAGATTCAAGCACCTATGATATGAGCTTCCATAGTATGAATGAGACAGTCAACTATAAAAGCAATTTTGTAGATGCAAGGGAACAAAATACAGGTTGCAAAGCATATGGAACTCTCCTCCCAACAAATAATATTGATAAGAAACATTTGTCAATCAATGAGAACATAATTTTGGAAATTGGTATTCTAAAGTCCAAGTTATCTGAAATTGAGGATGTGATAAATAATATGGAAGACACACTCCTCAAAGATATAGTTGGATCTGTGCATCCACCATAGGATGCTTGTGAATACACAAAAGTGTTTGCACATAGAGAATAATGCTAAAGATACTTGCACACATAAGCAAAAATCTTCAAGCATTCTATTGAATTCTCTATACTAAATTTCTATAGCTATATTGTAATGGTTACTTAGATATATTTATATGTTACTGACTACAAAAATTATAGTGTGTATCATTTGTTGTAAAACAATTTCCCTTTGCAAACTATGTACAACCTTGGTGTCAAAATCTAGGATTTCAATTATACTAGGATAGATTATGAGTAGTACATGTTGAAATGTGGCAAACATAAGTTACCAAGTATTGTTAATTAGTTGAAAATATTTGGTTCTAAAATTTTCTAATGTCTCTTAAAATATGAACATCTACATAGTCTTGTCTCTATGTTGCAAAAATGTATACAAAATTATTAGTCAAAAAATTGTATAGGCTAATTAAACAAAACTAACAAAGTATATGTGTCTAATGTACAGGGCGAGACATTGAAACTAGAAATTAACCGAGGTGTTAAAAATTCATAACAAACATGTCTACTTTCATAGAATGCATTTATTCAACTTCTTATGAAGAGCATTATCATATGTTAGAAGTTACTATGTCTGAAATGCATTAAGTACAAGTGCACATTATCAACAAATATTTGTTAACTGCAACTTGTGATGATCAAATGTTGACATTGTCAAGATGACTGATAAAAATTGATCATGGAACATTGATATAGAATTGGGAAACCAAGGACTTTGTAGACTGCAAAAATTCAAATACAATGTTGGCGACTGCTTATTTGATTCTATCGAATACTTACTTGACTTTACAAAAACCTCCAAAGAACTACGAAATGGTACAATAGACTATTTTTCCATGTGCCTTGCAAAAGCAGATCTAGAAGCATTACATGCATATAATCATGAGTTGCACCCTTTGCTCATCAAAGACCTCCATAACGTAAATGACAAGAACACTTACTTGCGATGAATGCGTCTGTCTGCAAAAGAAGTAAACAATAGTAATGAAACTGGTTTATGGGGAGACATATTTTGCATTCACTGGCTTTCCAAGTGGTTAAACATTTGTATCTGTATCTTTTCATTAAAAATAGGAAAGCAATACATAGACTTTAATAAAACACTGAACACAGAACCTTATTGTATACTATTTCATGACACAAATCCTCAAAATGGCCATTTTGAACCTTTGCTACAATTGCAATCGGTCCAACGCATAAACCATATGATCAATTTTCATAACTTTAGAGAATTTCCTAGTAAGAATACAGACACCTTGAACAAACATAATATTACAGAACAAGAAATGAACGCAAGCCATAAAAACAATACAAAGCAACAAGATATACATTTTGCCAACAAAATCATTCCACAATCACTCAGAAACACAAAAAAATTCATTAGAGCTAAAATGCTAAGCAACGAAAGTAGTCCAATATTCAATAAAGCTAGTTTGAACAATTGTCAACAACAATCTAATATCAATGTTTTTCCTATATCATTAACACCTATATCACCAGTAGCTAACGACTTAAAAAGAAAACAAAGAAGACCAAAGAAAACAACAATAGAAATATATGAACTTGAAATACAAGACACTCTGAAATATACTTGCACAATTTGTCACACTTTGCATTTTAAAACAAATATCAAACATATAACACCAAAGGAAAAAGACATATACAAAATGTTGACCAAACATAATTACCCAGATGAAAATGCAAACATATGCAAAATGTGTCACAAATCTCTCAAACAGTCAAAGCTTCCAAATTTTGCAACACTAGAAAACGTTGGAACAAATAATCCTTTACCACATGTAAAATGTCTAAGTCAATTAGAAGAAAGACTAGTGTCCTTAAGAATTGTTTTTGCTCAAATATGGGAACTAGGACACAAAAGATCACAAATGGGCCCAACCGGATCTATCATAAATGTGCCTGTCAATTTGAACATTGTACAAAATGCTTTGCCCCTATCACTGAATAATACGTCAACTATTGCAGTGTCACTTAAGTGATGACTTGAATATAAAAGTGCCTTTCAAAAATGAATGGTAAGACCTAATATTATTATGCAAGCTCTTCATGAATTGGCAAACACAACATTGTACAAATCAGAAAGTGTTGAAATCAATGATGCATGGTTACAATTATTAGAGGAAGAGCAACAAGATAAAACATTAAGTCAATCTGTGCCATTTGATTCCGATTCAGAAAGTGATAGCAACAATGCTAACCCATCAAAGACACTAATACATGGATTTATAGATTCAAGAAGCATATGAAACATGGATGACAAAATTATTGAAATAGCACCTGTTGAAGAATCTTACCCAATAGGAATATTCAAAGACAAATATGCAGAGGAAATGAATTTTCCTACATTATTTTTTGGGGAACCACGCAATAGTCATCTCTTAGAAAAATTAAGTTATCAAAAATGTGCACAATGGGAAGTCCTAAACTGTCATTGTAATTTTGCACTCCATACAACAAATCTTTTTTTCAAAGCAGTGAAGATACTAATACACCAAGTATTGTCAACAATGTGGATTAGAATAAGAAAATGTCAACTTAAAGGAGGGAAACTCATTGCAAGAGACGTTAAAAACAAGCCAAATTTGGGAAAGTTATTGAAATTAGACATTGGATATGTTGACTTCAAAAGAATACAAATATCTCCAGACTATTGCCAACATCTTAAGAAAAATGCCTTTGCTATGATACGTCAATTGGGACCACCAACTTTTTTCCTTACCTTTACAAGTGCAGAACAAAATTGGGAATCATTAACAAAAACTCTACACTCTTTGCACAAAATAGGTAAATCGAAAAGAGACAACAACGAAGGAACTTGCGAAAGTAATATTGACACAAATACATTCATTCACAAAGACCCAGTGACATGTGCACGTTATTATCGACATCGAATAAAAGTTATGTAGAAATTAATAATGAGTGACATGTCATTCTTTGGTAGAGTTTCTGATTTCTTCTCTATAACAGAATTTCAGAACAGAGGTAATGAACATGATCATCTTTTGATTTGGGTAGATAGTGCACCAATCTATGGGAGAGAAAGCAATATGGACCTAGTTAATTTTGTCAATAAGTAAATAAGCTGTAGTACAGAGCATTTAGAACAATGTCTAGCAAATTTGCAAATACATCATCATACAAAATGATGCAAAAGATCAACAAAAAGAACATGTCGATACAACTTTCCTATCCCTCCCTTTCCACAAACAATGATACTTGAACCTTTAGCAGAAAGCTCTGATACAATATCAACAAATGCAATAAACATATTCTCAACACTACAAAAAGCAAAGTATGATAGTTCATTCACATATGATATGTTTTTAAATGAGCTGCAATTGACAAATTACGACTATGTCAACTCAATTAGGTCAACATTAGATAGGCCTACTCTATTTTTGAAATGAAAACCTTGTGAAATATGGAACAACAGTTTTTCAAAGAAAATGCCAATGTTGTGGAGAGCAAATACAGATGCACAATTTGTGTTGAATGCATATGCTGCAGCTATGTATTGAAGCTCATATATGGAAAAAGTAGACAAATCAATGACAAATGCATTCAAACACATCCGAAAAGACCACCAAAGAAATAATATAGATGCACTTCACATGATAAGAAAACTAAGAAATGCCTTACTTAACTTGCAACAAATGTCAACACAACAAGCTGCACATTTAGTCCTTTCGATGCCACTCAATCAAAGTTCTCGAAGGTGTATATTTATTGACACAAGACCTGATGATGACCACATTTTTGTCCTTAGATCTTCGAAAGAGTTGAGAGAAGAGCCAGATGAATCTGAAAATATAATGGCAAAATCTGCACTACATTACTATGTTAATCGTTTAGAAACTCTAAAGCACATATGCTTTGCTGAATTTGTTTCAGAATACTATACAAGTAAACATTGTACTAGAAAAAAATTAAAACCTGCTATAATACGTTTTATGAATTACAACATCCATACTAATCCAGAAAACTACTATAGAGAACAGGTCCTCCTATATGTTCCATTTATAATAAGTATTCAAAGAATCTTTGACAACTTCAGTTGTTGGCAACTAGCATATGCACATCATGAAACAACTATTATAAGTAACCGTACAAAGTTCTGCCCCAATATCAATAGCAAATGGGGAAACATTGAACAAGAGGATAATGAACTACATTTCAAAAAGTCCAACAGACAAAACTCAAACGAATAGGAAAAAAATGACACAATACATGAAAATTATGACATATCAATAGATATTCCAATAAATTCATATAAAAACATGTGTACATCATCATATGTTGGATTTGAGATTGCTAAACGCCCTCAGATAATGAATAACACTGACTATTTCAACTTACGTCGAACACTTAATACCGAGCAACAAATAATAGTTAAAGACATCATAATCAAGAAACAAAAAGATAGAGCCGCACCAATACACCTTTTCTTGATAGGTGGTGCTGGCACTGGAAAAAATTTTATAGCTAAAGCTATTTACCACACACTTCTACGTCTATATAGTAATGACATTAATGATGATCCTAACAAACCAAAAGGATTGATAATTGCATATACAAGAAAAGCTGCCTATAACATTGGTGGTGTCACCATACATTCTGCATTGCACATAACATTAAATAAGTCTGAATTCATCCCTTTAAATAGTGACACACTTGACAAGATGTGTAAGCACTACTGCCACCTTAAAATCCTACTCATAGACGAAATATCCTTAGTGGGATCCTCTTTCTTGAGATACATCGACTTACGTTTGCGTGACATCATGCAAAAACTGACAACTTATTTTGGAGGATTAGACACAGTCTTCTATGGTGACCTATACCAAGCATTACCAGTTCTAGATTCAAATGTTTTTGAAAGAAAACCAACAGGTAAAGAATTGATGCCCTATAATTTCTGGAGTGACAATATAAAATGTTTCTCTTTAAAAGATACAATGCGTCAAAAAGACCCTGTGTTTGTTGACATTCTAAATAGAATCCGTATAGGTAAACAAACAATAGAAGACATAGAATACCTTAATGAGCATTACATAAAACCAATACCAACTGACCCTAGTCTTTCTTTCCTATTCTTCAGGAGATCAGATGTAGATAAACATAACAACAAGACATTATCAAATATGCCTGGAAGCACAATTACATTAAGAGCAATTGATCACTTTGAGGAAAACTACAATGCATTGTGACTTTATGCTCATACAAAATCCCTCCCTACTGAAATAAATGTAAAGGAAGGAGTTCTCATAGAAATCTATTCAGGAAACTATAACACACAAGATGGTATTGTCAATGGCTCTGACGAAATTTTCAAATTATATACTAGAAATAATGACCATGGCATTGTATGGATCAAATTCAATGATACAAACATAGGCCAGAAACAAAAAGAAAAGTATATTACATATTACAATGACAAAATTGAACAAGATTGGGTACCAATTCTACGCATTGCAAGACCAATCCTTAAAATGACTTCAAATAAAAAAATAACAATACGAAAACAATTTCCAATTCAACTTGCATGTGCTCATACTATCCATCGATCTCAAGGAATAACAATGGGGGCACTTGCTTTTGATCCAACAGGAGTCAAAAATCATGGCCTCACATATACAACACTTTCACGAACAAGAACAATTCATCAACTATACTTGCTCAAGCCGCTTACAATGAAAAATTTCAAAGTAAAGCAAAAAATAATTAAAGAGATGGAACGACTAACTACAATTGCACAATGGAAGCTTCAACATGGTGACATATGCTTCAAATCATCACAAAATTTGACCATTTTCTCATTAAACACTCGCGGATACTGTGCACATTTACTTGACCTCTCAAATGACTATGACATCATCTCTTCTGACATCTTATGCCTACAGGAAGTCAATGAAAAAATTAATGACTCCATATCTTTGAGTGACAAATACAATGGCTTTTTTATTCATGGTATTCATGGTTTACTAACTTTTGCAAGAAAAGAATTATTAGCAACCAAGGTCAAAGAACACATTACAGAAAATGTAGAAATACTGACAATTAGAATAACAAGCTTCAACAATCAAATTAATATTACCAACTTATATGCAAGGCCAAACACCAATATAGACGAGATACAAATAGCTCTAAATTATATATTGAATAGCACAGACCAAAATAACATATTGTACATAGTGGGAGATTTCAATATAAATATGCAAACAAGCAGCATTCGAGCTAAAACTCTTAACAATTACATGCAACACCACGAACTCAAATTTCTCTTACAACATATAGACAATATTAACACCTCACTTATTGACCACATTTGGTCCAATACAACTACAAATATATGCAACCTCTACAAATTAGAAGCATACTGGTCTGATCACCTGACAACAGTGCTCAAAATCCATCCAACAAATGACAATTTCAACCAACATTACTAAAATTACTAACAATCCATCCAATTCAAATAAGCAAATCAGATAACAACTCCTTTTGCCATTTCTTGACACTGATAAAATTACGTACTACAACAAACAAAATATCCAATATTACAATGTTCAAAATAAAAATATTTAGAATAGTCCATGGCAAACAATTGTATTAATAATATTGTACTAATTATTGTATTAACATCAAATTTTAAAACTCAATAACCGCTTTAGACAAATTACAAAATATTTGCATCCTAACAAAAAATATAATGCACTAAGCCAATTTCTCCTACCCACAATTTATGTACAGGAATCAATGGATGCAAACAAAAGAGCAGGAAAGGCTACACAAATGAGGCAAGAACTGTCTACAAAAAGGTAATCTTTGTTTCTTCTCAAAAAAATTTCAATTTCATTTACACATCGAAAATGCACTAACATATATACTAATGCAGGACAAAAGTCAAAACTGTTGATTGCATTTCTATAGAAGACATAAATGCAAGAGAACGAGGCAACACATTTGAAGGAGATGTCTTAGTTGTATACAAAGTCAACCTTGACAAAGTCAACAAAACATGAGAAGTTCTACGAGTAGACTTGACAGATATCAAAGCAGAGATGATAGTAACAGTGAGTGTCAATGAAAACTTAATTCCCCAATATGAGGACAAAATAATCCCAGGCATGGGTGTTTCCATAAGTGGATTTGAAATTCAATCAAAATCAGACTATGATAGAGGTGATTGTGATTGCATTCTTGTACTAAAGGAAACAAGCACTGTCGAAACAGTCAATCGCATATGCAATGACTACAATTTCATCCCTAGCACTACAATAAGGAATCTATTAAATAGAACAAGCAATTACCCTATTGGAACAGTAGGTGCATTGGTCATTGTAGCTCAAAAACAAGGCAACATCAACATTCTAGAAATAAAGGATGGTCATTCTGACGAAGATAGAGCACAGGTAACAATTACTACCAATCACCTCTTCAATCATACTTTTCCAAATTATTGGAGCATTTACTATACAAATACTCAATCCAAAATCTTAAACTCTGTCTACATATTTTATGCAATTGGAAATCCATCTAAATTTCATTTAGCACTACATCTCAGCAGAAGAACATCTTGCTCAAAATGAAACACCAACATTTATTTTTAGAAACATTATAACAAGGAAAGACAGAAAACAAACACTTCGTACAGGCCTGTCGACATTTATCTGCAAGTTAAATGACAAAATGACATTGCAAATATTACATGACATAATATAGAAAACTAGAGAGGTAATCGAAAACCACTGTTAAATTGTAAACAATTGCTGCTATTAAATGTAATTGACACTTAGAGACTGTACTTTGAAACATGTCAATGGCAAATTGAAGATTGCAAATCCATTCTCCAATCCATTTGGAGCATTTTGCCCACACTGCCAACACAAATTTGAAGGATATGGAATCCTTGAAGAAGAAACTGCACACTGTATTCGATGCAAGCAAAATGTCAACTATGTCCACAAGTTACAACTAAAGACATTGTTTTTTAGTCAAAACAAACAACCAATCCAATGCTTCATTAACAACACAATGGTTGAACAATTAATCCCAGCACTTCGCAACATCAAGTATGAGGAATATATGCAGCAAAAATCCAGAGTTGTATTCATCCTAAGAGAGCTTTGCATTGAAGGAACTTTCACATTGACCCAAGCCAATGCAATTATGCATGTCAATCTACTTCAGACCAATCAAGCAACTGAAAAGGTAAGCCTACAAATACTTTAAGCAAAACACTAAAAATAGAAATTATTGCACAAATTTTTCATATGCCAATAACAAATATGTAACTTGATTTTTTTGTTGACATTGCAGGACAAAGAAGAATAAAAAAACTACAGAACACTATTTTAGAAGAAGCTTTGTTACAAAGTGCATCAAACTATAATAAACCACATTGTTATATTGTAGATATGCTTACAGACAATATTCCACTGACAGCTTAGCTTGAATACTATACCAAATATGACTGTAACTATGTATCTTATTTTCAGACATATTTGTAAATTGTTAATCAGGGATCATTTCTTTGTAACCCTCTATAGCATTGTATCTATAAAATTAGTCTAGATGGCATGAAGTAAATAAAAAAATGAAACAATTATTTGTTGCTGTCATATGTGATATATATGCATAAATTTTACTATTCTCATGCATACATCATGCATATGATATATCAATAGAAATTCTACTATTATGATGGATGTGAATGGATATCATGCAAATGCTTCTTTGTTAACTTTGCACAATGCTTTTATGATTGTTTCGATATAAATTATGTAATTTGAAACAGAATCAATGGTGAGTTTCATTTTCAGATAATGCACAAAAGATTACATATCTAAATTACGGAAACAAGATTTGCCATATTTACATTTTGTTGAATATTTTTATGATAACAAGCACTGCTCAAATACTAGAAACAATAGTAATGAATCATGATTTAAAACATCTTCTTAATCATTTCTCCAAGGTTAAGCTACAATTAACATGTTCAATTCAAAACTATTGTTTAGAAGATTGATTCTTTTAATTGCCCTAACCAATACAAAATCAAAGAATTCATATCTTCAAATTAGGTGAAAAAAATATATACAAAAAATCAACAATTGTATTCTGTTGCACAACAACTTAATTCTACCTTCTTAGTGCTTGATTTATCTACTCAAATAAAAAAAATGCAAGAAAATCGAGTAGCAATAATTACCAAAATTAACAAGTTCTCTCAACTCAACACTAAGCTAAAATTCAAAATACATGACGGTAGGAACTAGACGCTTTGCGTCCTTGTTTAATTTTGAGTTTTGGTCAGTTTTGGTAATGTTGCTTTTATGTGGATTTGGTTATGCAAGTTATATGGTAAATGATTTAATTATAATATTTCAGTTAATCATATAATATTGATGATTATTAAATATTATTTGATTAGAGAGAAAATATTAAAATATGAGAATATTTAATTAATTAAAAACTAATTAAATATGTGCTTTAATTTACAAGACTTAATTTGGAAGTCTAATTTGAAATTTTGGCTAAAGAGAAATTAACATATGATGATATCTAATTAATTAGAAATTAATTAAAAGCATTTCAATTTAAAATATTTAAATTAACAATCTAATTAAGAAGTTGGATAAAAAATAAACAAATGAATAGCGAAAAAAATAGTCTTTACAAAAAAAGAAGATTATGATAAAAAAGTAGAATGTCACTCTGTGGCAAACATCCACGATAAATTTCAAAACCCTAATCAAACTTTTAAACCTAGAAATCAGAGCTTGGCGGTATCATGTGTATTAAAGAATAGGAACAACTTTGAAGTATTATCAACAAAACAGGAAGGAAATCGATCCAACAAATTAATAACAAGAAAAAATGGATTTGAAGCCCTAGTCTAACTCCATAAAGCATGAAACGTAGCAATCTCTAATAGCTAGAAGGACAATGGAGATCAAGATGGAAATGATTGGCAGAAGGTAGTAAATTGAAAAATCAAAAGATCAAGCAATACCCTAACAAAGGCAAAGTTAAGAACACTCTAAAAAATAGAACCAGATTGATTGAAGAACCAAAAACTTCTTCAGCAAGATAAAATATACAAAAAATGGGGATTGCAAGAAAAATTCAGCCTTACAGGGAAACATCTATATACAAACAGCGAGTATATGCAACATTCCCTGACCTATAATCATCTCAAAAATGAATAATATTCCTTTAGGTCCTCTTAAATCTAATCCCCTTCAGCTATCTAATCAATCCAAAGGGCAAAGTACTTTACCCTCTAGTTTTGTTAAACCCCCTTGTCTTATCCCCCCTCATAGAAAACGACAGTCAAATCCTTTCAAAAATGGAGAAAATAGGAATACCCATCCTAAAGGAGAAAATTCTGATGATAACCATGACATTTTAATTATAAGTAATGAATCTAGTGAAAATAGATGCTAGGAATGCTCTACATTAGGAGTATACATACTATGGAATGGGCTAGAAAGCTGGTAAGAAATTTAGCAAAAATCTGCGATTCCCAAGTAAGTATCACTACTTATGCTAATCATTTATTGTATCTTCATTGTCTAAATATTATAATTAGGAATGAATTATTTGGATTATCAAGTTATTTTTATGAAGGCTACCTAGTTAAATTCATGGCATGGGAACCAAATTTCAACAAAATCATCAACAAGAAACTGCAAATATCAAAGTTGCTTGAATGTGAAAACTTCCCACCAAAAGTAAATAAAATTGAAATCTTAAACAAGATAGGGCACTCTTTAGGAAACCTAATAGGAATAGAATCAAACTTTAAAATTTTAAGCAATATCAAACTCTTCATCAACACAGAGCTAGGTCAAATAGAAATATCAAATTTTTAAAAAATTAAAAAAACAGATCAATCTATAGATTAACCTTTACTAATTATGAAGGATTAATACAAGGAATAGTTGAAGAAAATATTAGTTTAGAAAATATTTATAATAACCTCAAAGAGACCCTAAGGAATATCAGTATATTGGGGGAAATGCATAAGCTAGAAAGAAGGAAGGAAACCTAATAAGAAGGAAAAACCCAGAAGCAATAACAGAAGGAAGGGGTAAGAGGAAGGAAAAATATACAAAAGTAGCAACGCAGATGATCAAATAGAATATATAAAGGGATTAGAAGAATCAATAGTAGGACTGAAGAAAATTCAGGAAAATCAGTACAAACTATCAAAATTCAAAAAATGTGAAGGATGCAAAAGAGAGAAGGAAAATCTAGAAGATATGGACATCAATATGACCAACTTGACGATCAAATAATAATAGAAGAAAAAAAACATAGGGAGTACAAAGGAAAAAAACTAAAGGATATTAGAAGAAACAATAATAGAAGCAGAATGAGACTCATCACAATTTAAAGGTAATGTAGAGGTTGACATCACAAATAATCAGGACATATAAAAAAGGAACCAAGATCCAGAAGCAATCAATAACAATAGTTTAGAATTAGAAAAATATAAGTCAAAGGGGAAGAAACAAATAGATTCATAAAAAAGAAAAAACCAAAATACAAGCATAGTTGACAAATATTCTAACAATAACATCATAACATTGGAGTAAAACCTATAAAACCTGATTTTGGTTCTACTTATCAGTAGGTTTAAGGGCTCTTTCCTATTGGATGGCTTGTTTTTTCCTTTTTTGAGGATGTGAAAGGGTTTCGGGGTCCCTTAAAAACCTATTTTTACCGTAATCTAAAACATTGGAGTAATATCACAATCGAAAAAAAGCCAAAGAAAAAGAGCTATAAATTCTAGCAAACACCAGCTAGTGGAAAGGATTTATTTGAAATTAGAAGGGAAGATGAACACCAAATGGAAAATAATATCGCAAAGGAGCCTCTAATACCTTTGGAGATAGAAACAATAATTAGAGAGCCATATTTAAAGATTAGCCAAATAGGCACCCAAAGGGAAGATCAGGAAGACCAATCAGGGAACAACCAGATATGGGAAGAGTTTGGAGTGATGAAGGAGACAAATTAAACCTATGAAGAAGAAGAAGAGAACAAAGGCTACAACAAAGAAGGCAAGGACCCAGAGAATGAAAAAACAACATTAGAAGATCATATGATCAGAGAATTACTAGAAGAAGAAGAGCATAAGGCAGGAGATGTAGATTTAACCACAACAATCAATGAGCAGATATCCTTGGATAACCTAGGAATATCCATTAATTGGGAAGGACTTAAAACTCCAAAATTTGGCATACATAAATCAAAAAGAGGAAGGAAATCACTAAAAGAATTAAAAGAGGCAACAAAACAAAGATTAGTGAAATCCTACATGCAGGCAAGGGGAAGATCTTTCCCATAGAGTAATGAGAATCACAACCTGGAATGCTAGGGGACTAAATGCCCCTAGCAAGAAACACTTGTTAAAGAATAACCTCACACTACTTGAATCTGAAGTCATACTATTTCAAGAAACAAAATTAAATATAGAAGAAGGGAACAAGTTAGGACTGAAACTAGGTCAATGGAAAATAACATTGAAGGAATCAAATGGGGCTTCTGGAGGATTGGGAATTTTCTGGAACCCTTGAAGGACAGATATAAACATAATTACTATAAATAAAAACTAGATGGGGTGTAGAGTTTCTAGTCTAAGAAACAACCTCCAAATTATACTACTAAATGTCTATGGACCTTCCTAAATAGCAGACAAGGCAATAGTTTGGAATGAAATCAATTCTTTCTTGGGAATTTATCAAAATGAAAATATTTTTATTTGAGGAGATTTCAATGCAATACTAAAAAGAGAAGAAAAATACAAGGATGCACAGACAATTTCATGAGTTCCAGTGGATTTTAGAAATTGAGCAGGGAACAATAATGAAATATTCACATGGAACAACAGGAGGAAAGATTTCAGTTATATAGCAAAGAGACTAGATAGATTCTTCTCTAAAGGAGACCTAAGCAAGATAGATATGGAAATTAAAGCGGCTATCTTGCCCCTTGTTGGATCTGATCACTTTCTAGTAAAATTAGATTTAGTTGAACCAATCAAACCGACAAAAAATCCATTTAAATGTGAAAATGTGGTTCTTAGATAGGAATTTTATGGAAAATATTAAAAACTAGTAGCAAGAAGGATAGGTCCAAGGATAAAAAAAAATGTTTTGTTTTGTTTCCAAACTAAAAATGATTTAAAAAAATTTAAAATGGAATAAATTGCATTTTAATAACATTTTTAAAGAAAAACTAAAAATTAAAGAAGACCTGAATAAGTTAAACCAAGAAATTATTAAAAAAGGAATGGAAAATGAGAAATACACTAAAGAAAAATAACTTCTCACAAAACAAGAAGATATCTTAGCTAAGGAGGAAATGTTTTGGAAACAAAAATCAAGGGAGAAATGGTTGGCAAAAGGAGATTGAAATAAGATTTTTTTTCATAGTAGTACTCTAAATCATAGACCAATAAACAAAATCATAAAAATTAAAAATAAAGAGGGTAATATGGAAGAAAATCCAACCAAAATAATTGAGGTATTTGTAGATTACTTTGAGAATATCCTTAATAACTTTGAATCCTCAAACCGAGTAGCTCAAGGTAAGATGTTAGAAGCAATTCCAAGAATTATTTTAGAAGAGGATAACAAGTCTCTCAATAAACCCTTTTCACTAATAGAAATTTAAATAACACTCTTTAATATTAATCCTTACAAATCACTAGGACCGGATGGATTCCAAGTTTTCTTCTTTTAGAAATGCAGGGAGATCATAGGGGAAGATTTATGGAAAGCAATAGAAGCATCAAGAAATAAAGGTTTACTATTACCATAAATTAATCATACATTCTTAACCTTAATTTTGAAAAAACGTGACGTTGAGGAACCTAGATAATTTAGATTGGTAGCATTGTGTAATACTATATATAAGATATTATCAAAAGCTTTAGCAAATTGACTTAAATTTTTCTTCCTAAACTAATCTTGGAAGAACAAACAAGGTTTATGCCAGGTAGATCCATTTTAGATGGTATATCGATCATCCAAGAAACTATTCACTCAACATCAAGGAATAAGGAGGTAAGTATGTTGATGAAATTAGATATTCAAAAATCATACGATATGGTGGATTAGAGATTCTTATGTAAATCTTAAGAAGCATTTGGATTTTCACATCAATGGATCAACATCATTTTTCAATGTATATCAACTCCTAAAATATCACTTCTTATCAATGGAACACTAGAAGGTTTCTTTAGTATATCTAGACAAATTCGACAAGGAGACCCTATTTCACCCTTCCCCTTCATAATAATGACAAAAACCTTTGGGAGAACTATTAAACTAGCTCAAACTAATGTAAAATTAAAGGAATAATGGTCACTCAAACAAATGTAAAATTAAAGGAATAACGGTCACAAAAAAATTTCAAACATCATCCATTAATAGTTTGTAGATGACACAATCTTATCAGGGATTAGTACAAAAGAAGAAGCTGAAAACTTTAAAAATAGTATAAATAACTACACAAAATCTTCAGGACCAAACATTAATGCTGAAAAATTAGAAATTTTCTTCCTCAATACACCATCAGAAATGGAAGATTACATTTGCAATGAATTAGGTTATAAGAAAGGAACCTTTCCATGTAGGTACTTGGGGATCCATCTAGAAAAAGGAGCAAAGAAAAATCTAGGTTGGGAAAAAATATTAGAAAGAATAGATAGCCAGATGGAGGCTCAAAAAGGAAAATGGTTGACCAAAGTTGGCAGAACAACAAAAATTAAAGCAGTTCTTTCAACAATACCCATGTATCAAATGTCGTGTCTCTAAATACCAAAAAAATATCAACAAAAAATTAGAAAAAAAAACTTAAGGACTTCTTCTAGAAAGGAATAGAAGACAAGAAGAAATCAACTTTAATCTAATGGGAAAAGATTTGTAGGCCAAAAGAAGTGGGTAGATTAGGAATCAAAAATCTCAGTTGGCAAAATGAAGCCCTGGGAGCTAAACAAGTCTGGCGAATGTATCAAGGAAGAGATAGCAATCGGGCTAAATTTCTATATAGTAAATACTTGAATGTAGATGATGCCTCATCTCTCTTGAGAAAAAAGAACCTCCCAAAAGGGTCAGAGGCTTGGAACTTAATGCAAAAATGTCACCCATTGATCTCTAATTACATTACTTGGGTAGGTAAAGGGGATGAAGCCTTATTCTTGGAAGACTCTTGGAATGGTTGCCCCCCCTAGATAAATTGAACTTATCAGCCATTACCAAAACTTACTAACCTTTAAATGGGGGATTTCAGGAGTAGATTACATCCAAAGCACAACAACCAATGAAGAAGTAATCTAGAAATGGAATCTCTAGACAATATAGGACTTTCACCAGAAGAAAAGGATAAACTAAAGGCAATTCTAGGAGATCAGCTAATCAATTTCATGGATAGGAAAGACAAACTAATTTGGGCAACTTCAAAAGATGGAATATACAATGCAAAGAAAGGATATAATCTAATAATCAATTCCCAAAAATGGGAAAACATAATCATGCCTTTAAATCTTTGTTGGGACCCAACGGGTTTACCAAAAGTAGATATCTTCTTATGGGAAGCTATTCAAAATAAAATCCTAATAGCAGATAGATTTAAGAGAATGGGATTCAAAGGCCCCTCATGATGTAACTTATGCAAAGAAAATTTAGAAACAATAGAGCACTTATTTTACCAATGCAATTAGGCTAAAGAATTTTGGAATTGGCTTAGGAAAAAACTAAATTGGACCACTCCCCTTCCTGGGGATCTGAAAAACCATCTATCTGGATGACCTAGAGGCACCAACAACAAAACTTATGGAAAACTTTAGAACATTACTCCTGCTATACTCATGTGGGAAATCTGAAAAGCAAGGAAAAAAATAAATATTTAAAGACATAGAACTTAGTGTATACTCTCTCCTCAATAAAATCAAAGCTAGCATTATAGAAGTAATGAATAGTGAGTTAAGCAAAATAGTTAAAGAAGAAGGGACATTCACAGAATGGGATGCAAATACGAAGAAGAATTAGGAGCACTTAATTAACCCACCACTAAACTACAATTTTAAAAAAAAAAAAGCCAGAAACAAATGTAGGTGGGAACCACCACCAATAGGATGGAAGAAACCAAATTTTGGTGGAGACTCAAGAGGAAACCCAAGGAAAGTGGGTGTTGGTTGCATAATCAAATTAGACTCTAGAGATTGGATCATGAAAAGAGCTAAACTCTTGGAATAGAAACAAACAATATTGTAGAACTACTAGAAGCTCTACATGAAGGGTTATTATAGAGTCTTAGATTGAATATTAAAAGAATCATCATTGAAGGGGATTCTCAAATTATTTTAAATGCTCTAAGAAAATGAAAAACTCCTAACTAGATCATAAATTCTAAAATTGAGGAAGTCCTTAACCTTATTGATAAGTTCGAAGAAGTAAGATTAAAATACATATATAGAGAAGAAAAATCATAAGCATATCAACTAGCAAATAGAGGAACAAATGGAGAGGATATATTCCAATTAGCTCCAAAACCTCCTTATATCAAAATATCTTGACTTAAATTGACATCTAGTAATTCCACCCCTTTTCATCAACCTCCTTGGGTATGACATTACCAGATTTAAATATATAGTTAGTGACATTTTAAATACACTATTTCGCTAAATTTAGTAGCAATGAGAAAAGAATAAAATGGGTTGTATCTTGTAATAATTTTTCATACTCCTAGTTTTGCTCACATTATGTAATGATCAACAGATGAAATTTTTTCTCCCTCCTTTCTAGATTATTCCTGAGCCCCAAAATGAGTATTTAATGCTCGACTTTAGGTCATTTTCAGTCACTCTTGATTTATGATTGCTAGGATTTAGAGTTTCTTAGGATTAAGCATGGATTCGACCATTTGTCTCTACCATGCTCTAGATGTATGCACGATAGCTTTTAGGGGTAATGTCAAGCATGATAGGTGGAACATGATACTGAACCTAATAGATGACATGACTAGGGCTGCCATTAGTTGGGTGCTAGGTGAAGGAGTCTTCAATTATGACTATACTTGGAGAACTAATAGCAATATCATAGGTGTGTTTGTTATGTGTTTGGCATGAGCCAAGATAGGGAAATGGGAGATTATCTGACTCCGTTAGAACATTTTTGACCCGATATGGTTGGAGGGTCTAGAACATGTGTTCCTCGGTATTGATGATTAATTAAGGGTTGCCCTACCTAAAATTTATATGTCCCACCCACCCAGGAGTCTGGAGTTAGCTATTATTCCTAGGTGTCCTTCCTTGATCATTCGAGAAAACTTCCATTTCTACTAGGAATAGCCTAAGATGGAAGCAAGCATTCACTTCTTGCTTTGCTAGAGAGGAATTATGGAGGACCCAAACAAGGGATAGCTCCTTTATTAACTTTATATTTTTGATGCCTACATTCAACCTGGAGTAGTATTTGATGACCTTGATATTTTGGATTTCTACTTGCCAAATTTGTACAAATCTAGCAAGGCAAAGACTACCTTCATCTTTCCACCAGGCTCTAGGAAAAAAGTCATGGATAAAGCTACTAAAATCATCATGGTGTCTTGGAAAATAGAAGGGGAAATCTGACTCTAGCGCTCTTTCGGGAAGGGTTTTTTTTGGATATCTAGACCTAGTCTCTATGTTTTTCTACATCTTTTGTTTCATATCAACAACCCTATTTTTGGCAAGTGGGCTCTACTTTTCTTGGACCCCTCATATTTAGAGCTTTTTTGGTTAGCTTTTATGGTTCCCTAACTAGGTTGAGCCCGTATCTAGTAATGTATATAATATGAAGTATAATAGAAGACCAGTTGTTAGCACAATTCATGATCTTTGTTGCTTAATACTATTTATTTGTTTTTATTAGCTTTCATTTTATAACTTTGTATCAAAGGTTTCTCATCTAGTGCTATGCATTGAAATATTATCTTTTTAATTTATTTGTTCTATCCTGTATTAATTAACTCTCAAGACATCGACAATTTTAATCTTTACTAACAAGCTTGAGTCATATTGCTGCCCTAGTTTGATCATTTGAACAATTTACCATTTTCATTTTTTAACTAACATATCATGGCTTTGAATCAGGAAAATTGAGTGTTTCCCTACTGATTCAATATTGACCCTTAAGATACAAGGTTTTTCTTTCATCATCTCTCCTTTTTTTCCTTTGTTTTTAAATTTCTATAGAGCACTAATCACATGGGTTCTTATGTAATTTGTTAGGCATATCTTTGATTATGATCGCTACAATTTTTAATAAACAAACCCTTGATATTTTATGGATTTTGAGAACTAACTTTCAAAAGGAAGATTGTTGTAGTTTGGAATGCAAAATATCAGAAAGGAAACTCTCCCTAAGAAGGTCAAACAAGTGCAAGGAGTTAAGGAACAAAAGCTTCTCAATGATGCTAAAACCATAGTAGCTCCAAGCATAAGTTTTTATAATTAAGAGGATAGCATAATAAAATGATGTATAAAATTAGAATGAAAAAGTTAAAAAGCTAAATCTAGGGTATGCCCCCATTTACATTTGTAATTTATATACGACCTTGGTCTTGAGCAAAATTGGAGGTTTTCGTACTCCATTCTTTCCTACTAGTGCCCGTTTAAATGGAGACTTCTATAAATCTCAATTAATTTACTAATATAAAATGAAAGACTTTAGCCATTTACTGATAATAATAAAAAGTTGGATAAAAAATGAATTAAAAGATTAAAGATTTAATATTACTTTATTATAATTATTTCTGTATGTTCCAAGTGTAGATCCAAATGCATATATATAGGAGTAGAAGGGACATGTCTCTATGTTAATAAATATTGGTTATGGTAAGTTAATTTCCATTGGACATTAATAACAACAACATATATAAACACACACACACACAAACATATAAATACGTATATATATGTGTGTGTGTGTGTGTGTGTGTGTGTGTGTGTGTGTGTGTATGTATATACATATATGTGTGTGTACATATACATATGTGTGTGTACATACATACAAATGTGTGTGTGTGTGTGTATAAAATTAATGATTAACCAAATACAATAATTTTTAACAAATAACTATTGGGGATTAACTTTAGATCAATTTAATACGACTAAAGCTACAACATTAACATTCCCTATTAGCTAAGGAGGATTGATATAGAACAAATTATGCTCTCAAGCATATAGAGAGATATCATCTTAATATTATATTCTTGGAATGACATATTTAAGGATATCAACATACATCCATCAAATTAGATATGATCCAACAGATGCTATTTCATCGACACTACCTTGTAGTGAGAGAGAATTTAAACAACACAACCATCTCACAAAATGGTGATATGACTTTGAACAATCTTATCAACCTCAATAGTATAATTAGAGTTGTATTTAAATAGTGAACTTTAATTATTATTATTAATTTAAATAATAAATTACACTTTAAATAGTACTTGCACTAATTAATAAAGTGGAGGAAAAGAAAAGGAAAAAATATTTTAATTAAAAAAATTTCTTAAGTGTGCACAAAAGAATTCAAGAATTAAAATTTTAATATTTTTAATTAAGTTAGTGACTTTTAGTAATTGGAGAACAACAACCCTAGTTAGGGTTATGGTTTTAATTAGAGGGTTTGTAGTTCATTTGAGGGATACATGGGTTTTGGGGAGCAAAATTTGGAATTGGAGCAAAAGAATTGTTAAAAGTTTTAGAAGGTTTGGATTTGCATGCATTTATAGATTGTCTTAGTTTTTAGTTGTAGATTTGAGATATGGTTTTTGTTGGTGTACATAAGTATTTACTTATTACACTTACTTACGTTTACTTAGGTCAATGCATTATTTTATTATTTATTAGGTTGACACCTAGGAGTTTGCGTACTTTTATGAGTTGTCATGTTGACAACATAGAACTAAGCAACTCTAATTTAGCAAATGGTGTCTACAACACTAGAGTTTACATAATTAACTGAGTTGTCATGTAGACAACATAGTTATTCATACTCTTATTTTAGAACATGGTGTTTGAAACATAATTTTACGTGCTACACCTTTGTAGGCTTATCCTCTCATCATTGCACTTACTCTTGTGCTTAATGGAGGATAATCCACTCCTAAAGAACATGTGCCTAGTTGTAAAATCTATCAGTGTGCTGACTCCTAGACATTCTAGAAGCATTCTAGAGGCTTTTATATTCAAACACTCCTAGTGTACTTGTACATCAATTGAATACTATATTGTTACTCTGGTCATACTCTTTTGGTCTATTCTTGTGCTTGTGCTTGAGTTCCTTGATTTTGGGTGAATTTTTCTCTAAGACAAATTCTTACATGGTACTAGAGCTAAGGAAAATTCTCTTCACATAGTCGTTGGAGATTGATCTTGCTTCACCTCTTGGAGGACACCTCGTCTTAGATCCAGAGTATCACAATCACTGGGAGTGTCTAGGGCCAAAATGAACCTTGCCATTGCATCTAGAACATCAATTCTGTGAAAATTGACTATAAATTCGCCTACCCTAGGCCATAGTCAAATTTGAGGCAATTTTTTTGCAAACCAACACCCAAAGGCCTAATTTGCAATTTTGGTAGGATCATTTTTAGATCTACAATTTTATTTTTAGATCAAATTTATTGTTTCTCTGAAATTTTTGTTAGGTTTTTTCTATCATTTTCGTGAAAATTTTCGGGATTTTTTTTAGCTCGTGGGGCCTGCAGAGATTTTTTTTTTGCAAGAACCAAGTGGTGAAACCCTGGCCTCCATAGAATATTCATTAATTTTGGTAGTTTATTCCTACATTTTTCGAATGCATCACATAACTCTGGCGGCCACACATATTTTTACCAACAACTTACAATTTTGGCCAACAAACAATAGCCAACACCTTCACTCACAGCGGATATAACACATATACTAGCAAGCACCTTGCTTGTTTATTTCACACTATGGGCTTTACATTTTATACTCCTCGCAAGGTGTTTGCATAACCAATGTGGGATATTACCCACAGTTCCGACAGCTACTAAAATTTTCTAGCGGAGACTTTGATCACCACTCTAGCAGAGACTCCACTCACCCTCCCTACTGTGAACCCTCCTTTCTAACAATTTCCAGGAACCCACTGATCAAAGGAGTTCCCACCATTCAAAACCTTCTCCCCGATTGTCAGTGCTCTGAGCAGTTTCCATTCACAGTGATAATAGAGGTTCCAACCACCGACAAATAGCCTCTCCAACATTGTGAACATAGAATGTTGGTTGACTGAAATTTCTCCATTACCGCTACAAATCCCTGATGTAACCTCCACATTCGCAACCAACAACCCAGTCTGGGACCACATGGACAAGCTGCAACCACGTTGGTGTCAATGCAGTCAACTATCCACACTAGCAGTTAGGTTAGCGACCCTAACACATCATCATGAACACATCAAATTTTTTTGTACATTTCCATACTATCTATACGATCGTACTACTGCCATGTCAACAACTGTACCTACCACATCATCAAGGTAGAATTTTTTGCTAACATCAACATTTTACTATGCTAAATTTGATGACCATCTAACAATCATCTCCAGGTCAAATAGAACTATTGCGACAACCATTTGACCATCAAATTTAAGCTCGTAGTTTTTAGCCCAAACCCCTCTCTAGATATAGTTTTGATTTGATAGTCCAACTTTGGGAGGCCATAACTCAATCATCTAAACTCCAAATTAGGTGCTTTTTTAAAATTTTGGGTAGAATTTCTTGAACTTTTTAGTGGTGTAGTTCTTTTCTAGTTTTGGTGCATGAATTTGTCAGAAATTGCATTTTTTGGTGACTATACTTGTCTAATCCTATATTTTGCAACTTCAAACACTCCATATGGGCTCATCTGGACACATTTTCAAGTTTTTTTAATTTTAAAGTGCTTAATTTTTCGTCTATTTTCTAGATCTGCAATCAGATTATAGGTTGTCTGGACAAAAATATCACTTTCAGACTTAGGGCCTTTTTTGCATTGTATTGCTTTGATTATTTTTCAAAATTGTTGTACATCTGAGCTATAGTGCTTAGTGACAGATTTGAAACTCAAAAGGTAGTTGTAAACAAGAAAATCAGAAGTCTACTTTGTACAATTTGATGAGTGGCCTATTATAAACACACTACATATAAAGTGCCAAAAGCATCATTTTTTTGGGGGGGGAGGGGGGGGGGGGGTTTGATTGAGTGAATGGGGGGTGTCTCTTATGTTTTTGTGTCTCTCTTTTGTGCTCTTTTTCATTTTCTACATCATGGGTTCACCTAAAACTCCACTTCTAACTTCACATAATTATAGTACATGGAAAGATATTGTATGGAGTAGATTAATGGAAAAAGGTCTAAATCTGTATGTTGATGGTAAAATTACCAAACCCATAGATGCTACAACACTAGTTGATTGGAAAATTAAAGACAATCAAGCTTTAGGAATTATTAGGAGTTGTGTTGATAGAGATCTCTTCTTCTACATTTCTGACTTTAAGGAAGCCAAGCCTGCTTGGGACAAACTTGAAGGGTTGTATGGTAAGGTGGATGAGATAAAGGGATATCAAATTGAGGATGATCTACTTCTTTTGGATCCTAAGAATTTTGACATAATTCAAGACTATATCAACAAAGCCAATGAATTGAGAGCACTACTTAAAGATTGTGGTAATCCCATGGAGGATGATCAGTTGATTCATGACATTTTGAAGAGGCTAGCTTCATCTTTTGTGTTGAGTTACAACACTCGCAGGTTGACCATGGGAAGTGCCTTCACTAAGCCTACATTTGATGCATTTGTAGAAATGTTGACGTTGGAACAATCCAAGTTGATAGATATGGCAATTCTGAAGTCATCAAAGAAAAAGGCATTGGTGGCTAGCAATGAGAACCAATCAAACCAAAGGGGAAAAAGTTCTACCAACAGCACGAAGAAGTAGTGGAAGCAAAAATCACAATCTAAGACACAACAATCTTCCTCCGAACAACAAGGCAATTCTTCTTCCAATAAGAAGGGAAACAATCATAAGAAGGACAAATTGTTTTGCGCATATTGCAAGAAATTGAATCATGATGAGCATCATTGCAAGACTAAGAAAATTGATGAGTTGGAAAACCTACTTAGGAAGAACAAAATTAATGTGCCAAATGCTTCCAAGGATTTAACTCCACCCACTTCAAAGGGAAAAGGGCAAGTACTTGTGGCAGGTTCCAATTCTTCAGGGAAATGGATTCTAGACTTAGGTGCCTCCTATCACATGGGTTCTTCAAAAGGAGACTTTTCTTCATTGAAGCAATCAAAGGTACCACACATCTTTGAAGGGGATGATACCAAAATGGAATTTGAGGGGAAAGGATAAGTTAAGATGGAAAATGGGGGGTTCAAAGAAGTTCTCTATGTTCCCAACCTTAGCTCTAGTCTCCTCTCAATCTACCAAATCACTTGTTATGGAGATGACAATAAAGTTGAATTCCTTCCTGATTTAGTAATGGCACACAATCTTAAAGATGATTCATTGGTTGTAGTGGGAAAAGTCAATCATCACCAAAGGCTTTATTCTTTTTCCCACTTTGTGCCTAAGTCACCTTCACATGCATTGTTGACTCAATCTCATTCACAAACCACATTATGGCATGAGTAGTATGGGCATCTTGCCTTTTGCTATCTTCATCAACTTTGCTAAAACAATATGGTCAAAAATCTACCTACAATCAACTTTTCTAAGGGTGAATGTTCAACTTGTTCAATGGATATGCATCCAGAGGAGAAGCTTGATAAAGGGAAGTCTTCAAGAGCATCAGTCACTCTTGAGTTGGTTCATACAGTTCCAGCAGGTCCTTTTGCAATAACATCAATTAGAAAGGGTCGCTACATCATCACTTTCATTCATGACTTTTCATGCTACACATGGGTCTACTTTCTTGATCACAAGAATGAAGTGTTTGACAAGTTTCTAGGCTTCAAGTGTCATGTTGAAAAAAAATCAAGGAAAGCCATCAAGGTTCTTCGAATGGACAATGAAAGAAGAAATGTGAACTCAAGACTTAAAGAATTTTATGAAGTTGAAGGTATTCACCTTTAGAATCTAGTAGCATTCAGTTCACAAAAGATAAGTGTTGTAAAAATGAGGATTAGAACTCTTAAGTCTATGGCAAGATGCATGATTCAAGCCAAGTCTCTTGATCCATCACTTGAAGTCAAAGTTATCAGCAGTGCCAATCACATACTTAATAGGTCTCCTCATAATGCCTTAGATAGAAAGACTCCTTTTGAGGCATGGTGTGGAAGAAAACCAATTGTGAAACACTTTAGAGTCTTTGGTTGTCTAGCATGGGAAAACATATCTTCTAGGGAATGCAAGGCACCACCACCAAGGCCTTGTACTTTTATCGAATATGACGATAGTGTTAAGGCATATAGAGTTATGGATCCTGAGATTCATGAGATTTTTGTAGAGAGGAATGTTCACTTTGAGGAAAGTTCACCTATTTTATCCTCTAATCCTTTTTTTAATTCATACATTATGGAAACTGATAGTGACAATAATAATAGTGGTTCTATAGATCTAGATATGTGGGGTCCTATTGATAGTTGTAGTAAGAGGTCATGACATCAACACATTCCACATGCATACATTGCTACAGTGATAGGTCCATGCAAATTAGTACAGTAGGGTACACCTTGTCTTCCAGCTCTAGCATCAGTGGATGACTTCTTGATAGATATTTTAGGTTTTCTTGTGGAGTCATACATAACAGATTTAGGAGACATCATTGATGATATACATCTTCTCCTTGATGAAGAATATCCTTCTTCAATTTTTGTGAGGGCTCACTTTGACCCTCCTATCTATTATCTACATGATCGGTCTTACTAGATTCATATGATCATGGATCCTTATGTACAACAGTTGCAGGAGGTCTCTTTATCATTTGAGGAGACATACAGTTCTTTGGGATATATTCTACAACCATCCTTGCTAGATCTGACATTGTTCTTTTCAGAAGTATTGGAAGGGGCAATTGTCATTATCAACACAGGGACAGTTGAGCAGGTTTCAGAGACACCATTCATCATTGGGATTCTTTCTACACATAGGGGAAGCATCTCATTTGTACCTATGATATTACTTCTTCCAAAGGGGAGGAACATTATTCAACAGTCATGGATCAACTTCTACATTAGAGCAGCTATCACTGATCGAAATTCTTCATTTGTGGGGGGGGGCGGGGGGGGAGGGGGGGGGGGGGACTACTTTTTCTTCTTTCTTCTTCTCTCTTATGGGGGGGGGGACTTTTTCCTCTTATGGGTTTTCATCCTTCTCACACTTCCCTATTGTATATACTTGATGTATGTCATAATGGGGGGGTCTTGATTACTCCATCCATCCATGCATCTTTTTTTTCCATCTCTCTCTTTTTTTTTTGGGGGGGGAGGTTCCCATGAGGTTTTCCCTCTTTCTCTACTTTATGAGAGATTTTATTGCATTTTGTTCATGGGTACCTAACATGGCCTAGTAGTTGGGACCCATCTTGTATTTTTCATTCTAGCTTTCATAAGCTTAAGTGCATTCCCCTATGTTGCACTTAAGGGGGGGTGTTGGTGTAAATAAGTATTTACTTATTACACTTACTTAAGTTTACTTAGTTCAATGCATTATTTTATTATTTATTAGGTTGACATCTAGGAGTTTGCATACTTTTATGAGTCATCATGTTGACAACATAGAACTAAGAAACTCTAATTAAATACATGGTGTCTACAACACTGGAGTTTGCATATTTAACTAAGTTGTCATGTAGAAAACATAGTTATTCACACTCTTATTTTAGCACATGGTGTCTACACCATAATTTTACGTGCTACAAATTTGTAGGCTTATCCTCTCATCATTGCACTTACTCTTGTGGTTAATGGAGGATAATCCACTCGTAGTGGACATGTCCCTAGTAGTAAGACTTATCAATGTGCTAACTCCTAGACAGTCTAGAAGCATTCCAGAGGCCTTTATATTCAGGCACTCCTAGTGTACTTGTACATCAATTGAATACTATATTGTTATTCTGATCATACTCTTTTGGTCTATTCTTGTGCTTGTACTTGAGTTCCTTGGTCTTAGGTGAATTTTGCCCTAAGGCAAATTCTTATAGTTTGAAATCCCATTTTAGAGTTTAATAAAATGATATGTCTACTTCATGTCTTCCTAGGTGCTTGCATAATGCTTATTAACTTAAGGCCCGTTTGGTTATTGGCATAGGAATTGGAAATTAGAATATAAAATTGGAATTGGAATGGGAATGGTGAATAGGAATAGAAAATGACAATTTTAGTTCTATTTGGTTCACCTGGAATTTGATTGAGAATATGTTAATCCTTTTTTTGGTTGTGCCAAGTTAGAATTGGAATAAGGTAAAGTTTATTGATTTTAAATACTCTAAATCAATAAATATTTGGCAAAAACTTCTAAAATTTTATATTGATTAAATTTGTACAACTTTAATGAAGTTCTACTAATAACTGAATCAAAATAATCAACACAAATTCACAACCATTAGAGCAATATGCAAAAATGCAATGGTTACTGATATGATGGCAATGATCATGTTGACAGAGGTAATGACAAAGAGAGTGAAATGGAAGTATGTTGCTGCAAACCTCATAATCATTTCCGTCAACTAGGTTTCGTTTTTTGACATTTGCATATTGAAATTGAGATTAATCACAGTCACCGCTAATGAAGCTACCAATGCCAAGCAATCCAAGAAGAAAGATACATTGAAGAAAATAGTGTTGTCCAGAATAGCCTTTCCTCGATTGTTGAGGCCTTCGACATTGTTACTGTGAGTGCTTAACTCAATTAAAACAAAAGGACCATCGCCTCTTTAGTCTTGGATGAAGATTTTGAATTATTTTCTTCTGAGGAAGGTTTTGTTGCAACCGAAAGATCTACCTTAGCAACTACTTCCCTTGTAGAAGAATTTCCCTGCCAAATAAACAACCATATCATTACATAGAATCTTTAGAAAGAAAAATCAAAATTTGTGGCATATGAACTATTGATTTAATTGAAAGAACAATCTGTGCAATTTCAATATATACTTACCAACCCTCGTATTAAATTGACAAAATCTATAAAAGTTCAAACAAGTAGAAAATCTTACGAAGCTTGAAAATTTATTGGTGTAGGATAAATTATAAAAATATGAATTGAACTTGAAAAAGAGTTATCCAGCCATCATCTTGTGATTTGTGGAGAATCCAAGTGTCTTCATGATGAAGTAAAGCAATATAAACCATGGACTTGAAATATTATATAATTTAGAAAAATTAGATAGGGAATAAGAATGGTTATTCCAATAATAAGTTTCTTTGGCATGGGCATATGCTCATTTTAGGGGCAAAATGGGAATATTTATTCCTATTCTCAATTTTGATTTGACATACCAACTGGAGCATACAAAATATATTCTAATTTTCTCTTCCACTTCCGATTGTATCCCAACAAGCAAACAAGCCTTTATTGTATTGATTTTTGGATAAAGAATTATGTCATAGATTTTGAAAAGGAAAACTTATTGTTTAAGAAAACTTGAAAAAGAAAAATTGTAGAAAAATCTAGAAAATTATTATGATTGTATTCTTTTAAAACCCTTTCTAATATAAGGAAAATCCGATTATAGAAAATTGTAAGAAACAACAAATCAAACAACTAGGGTTTCAACTTTAAATTCTTCATTAGAATGATGAGATTATCATAAATTTTCAAAACAAAGATAAATATTCTTCTTATATCTCAAATAATTTGGTTGTGAAATTTATTGGAAAAGTAAAAGATTAATTGAGAGGAAAGCATTTTATAACTAAACGTATGCATGCATATGAAAATAAATATACTAAAGATAGAAAATAAAGTATATTATGCTTGAATTATTTAAGATATCAAAGACTTATGAAAATACTAATTGTATGTTTTATTTATTTTATTAAAATATAATTTTATTTTTTGATTTATTTTAAATACTTTTTAATAATTAATAATTAATTTTAAAAAAATTAAAATTTATTTATTTATTTTTAAAATTAAATAAATAAATACTACTTATTTTTCGTATAAGTAGATTTTCAATATTAACTCTTTTTTTAAAAAATTAGTGGATTATAACTTGTTATATATTTATAAATGCAAGTGGAGTTATAAATTAATAAATATATAATTATGATTTAGTTATATTTTAAGAGAAGCTATAGTGCAATTCACTATATAATCGTCTAGTTGTGAATATTTAATATTATGAAAGAAATAATAGATAACTTAATTAAAATTAAAATTTCCAATTTGAGTTATCTTTAGTTGTAATATTAATTAAAGAAAAAGTAAATATTAATATTGGACTTCAACAGAACTCAAATTAATATTGTAGAAATGAAATTGGTATTGATATTTAATCTAATAATATATATTTATGTTATTAATTAAATCATTCATGATTTAAGATTATTTAAGATTATTTAAATTGATAATATGATAATATTGCATGATATTTTATATGCACAAAGAGATTTGATATTTAAATACTTATTGATTTAAATTAGTATATTAGCATAACAATTTATATTAACATATATATTCTAACTTTATTTTAAACACATCTTGATGACCAAACTAAAGAATAGAAAATATGAAACTAAACCATGTGGCTGAAAACTACATGTTTTCTTAAATATTCTATTTATAGTCTTGTGATGTTTGTTTTAATGATGGTTTTTTTTAAGAGTTATTTACTTGGTCAAGTTAGGATGTGCACTAGAGGTGTTTTTCTATATTTCTTTTATGACTATTTGACTTGATGGCATGATATACTTTATGATTTGAATTGAGATTTATGTTTTATGAGCTTTATGTTATTGAGCATTTATAAGAACTTGAGTTTTGACGACCAATGTTATTTTTGGGTTGCTTGTAAGGAAGAAAATTTGATCATTAGTACTTTTGTGGTATGATACACAATTGTGACTTTTGAGTTTTGGAAAGGCAATGTAAGTGCATGTCTATGGGGGTCAGGGCCCAAAGTGGTTGCCGGGGTAACTCATTGTAAGTTGTGTAATAGTGATTAAAATATTTAGAAAACATTAAAAAGATAAGTTAAAGATTTTACCTTGCTCATGCCTTGATCACTTCTATAGGCTAAGGATGATAATTAGATGATAGCTAGTGAGAGGTATGACTGGTTTGTCTCGTCTTCGTGAGAGGGTATATTAGTTTCGTATGTGTCATGTTGAGGGTCTAGAGTCCAGTGTGACCAATCCAAGGTAACTCAATGCTTGAGGGTTCGGGTCTAATGAGAGACTAGTCTAGGGTAATTCAAGTAGTTTGATCATGTGATGATACTCCCTAGTATGTAGCCCGGGTCTCCTTCATGGTTTTTTTGTATTTGCCTCTCATGGTTTACTTGTTAGATGTTACTTTTGATGGTGTATTTATTGTGAGTTGTTACTTATTGATTGGATGTCATTTATTATTAATAGTTGACTTTTTTTTATGAGTGTTGGCTATTCATGGGCGATGTTTTATAGTCAGATGTTATTTATTGTTGGTGATTTACTTTCATTTATGACAATTGGTGGGTAAAAGCACAAACCTATGTCACCTTTTATAAAGAAATAGGATATCAGAATGTGACAGTTCAACATTAATGACCAAAAAAAAATGGTATTTGTGTTTAAAATATGAAGATGATGTAAACTGATGAAATGTGTAGAATTGGATGAATTTTATGCCTATAATTTTTATAATTTTTTTGAGTAAGAATTTATTCATTTTATTTTATTTTGAAGTCCCTTTTTTAACTGTAAAAAATATAGGGTGTAGTTCCTGTCAAATAAGTATATGCAAATCATCTTTTTTTGTTCTAATTTGAAAATATCTTATAGATGACATGTATAGCTAGTGAACAAAAAAAGAAATAATTATTTTTGATGTATATTTTCTTTGTTATAAGTACCGAAGTTCAACCTTATTAGAATCCAACAATTTTTTCCTCCCGTCAAAACTTCCCTATCAAATCTATACCTTCTTGAAAAAAAATTATATATTCATGAAGAGGATTCTCTCCTCTAGAGATAAATATAGTTTTTAAATTTTTTTGATATGATTTACTATTTTTTAACCTTTTTTGAGGGAGCATCTTCTAAAATGTTGAGATATTGACTTATAATATTTTGAGATTATAACATATTATAACTAATCAAAACACTCAAAAATTTATATAATGATGATATTGAATCCGAGATCTATTAAAGGGTATTTTTAGTTTTTGATAGAGAAATAAGATTTGACCAAAATAGGTTTTGGTATGATAAATGGTGACACATATTTGTGCTTTTACACTGGTTATCTGTCGGTTGTTGTGCTTTTTCCATTTGAAACTTGGTTTGGGAATGGATATTCCTTCATCATTGTATCTTTATTTTGAGAATTGATTTATACTTGGTTTTTTATGTTGACCTTGGTATGTGGTGTATGATTGGTTGAGCTTCTTGTTTGACTTTGGTTATCTTTCTTTATCAGTAGCTCATGTATCCTTGAGGTAGATTTGGCTATTAGTGCTCCTTGCCTAGGATTGTTTTATGATTTGATTATTTGTGTATGAATCATTCATTATCTTACACACACCGTGGGAGTGGGAGCTTGATTAGGTGACCACACAATTAGGAGGTAGTGTCTTCTTACCATTTGGGTGCCCCCTTAGATTTGTAGATGTTGGTTGCTCATTGGTGCAGTTGTACCCTTTATCATTCTTATTCATATCTTGGAGACTCATATTTAGTTGATGCATATATGTTAACATGTATCTTGTATATGGATGTACTTGTATCTATTCTCACATACCATGTAACATGTGCACTGGATGTTATTCATTAGATGTATTATTTTAGATGTATTTATGATTTTTCTTATAAGATAATGTATCTATTATTTCCTTGTGATCATGACATGGTGTACTTGATACTTAGACTAATTATTATAAACTTCTTAAACATGACTCAACATGAAGGAACCCTTGAGAAATGGAAAATTGTATTTTTAATTGCTTATATGTACTTAATGTGTATGTGTATATTGCTTCTACATCGTTATCTTGTGTACCTATTACAAAGAAGAAAAAGAATAAATAAAAAAGTACAATAGATCAATCTTTATTGAAGGAGATAAAAAAACCTAGAATAGGAAACCCTGATAGGTAAAAAGGCATTTAATAATTAATTATATTATTAAATGACTAATGCAATTACATGAAAGTGAAATCTTAATAAGGGAGTAAAGTTAATTTAATTAATGTAATTAAATTACTACTTTACTCTAACACCCCCCTTAAGATGAGTAACAATGCAAGAAGAAAGTAAAGGAACTAGAATGATGAATGCAAACGTGGGTCCCAACAACATGGTTTGATGAGGTACCCAATCACAATTAAATCTCTATGAAATGGAGAAATAGGGAAAACCACATGGGAAAAATCCTACTCCAAAAAGAGATAGAAAGATGTTGAATGCTGAAAAAAAAAGTGGTCTCAAGAGACTCTCTTTAGACCATAAATACAATGAAACCCCCCATGATAGAGGATCAAGACTCTATAGCCCCCCTAGAATGGTAGAACTCTTGTGTCACTAATGAGACTAATGTGACTCCAATGTGGAAGAAACAAAGATGATGGATAAAGAAGATGGAACCACACAATGTGAGGTGAAGCTAGAAGTCCTAACTGATGCTCAAAACAAAACACATGAGAATCCTAAAATGGAATTTCCAATGGAGGTGAGATAACAAGTATGTTGAATTTGTCATCAAAGAGGAGATGAATGTCCTTTGATATGCCCCCAACAACTACATTAGGTGTCTCGATGAATGGAGTTGGAATGCTAGGCAATGTTGAAGAGCAATCATGTGTAACAAATGGAATCTAAATAGGAGAAGGAGGTGTAGAAGTCACAACACTAGTCTCAGGAACAACACATAACTTCAAGTGAACTAACTTCATCTCAACTGGATCTCGTAAAGAAAAAGAGTGATTCTATGATGGTGGACCAAAATGAGAGAAAGAGTATAAGCGGGAAGAATGATCAACAATCCCTTTAGCAAAAATATTGTCTATCTAAATATCTATGATGTACACTAAAAACATTGAATTTTGTGTGAACTCAATTATCCTCCCAAACGCACTACGAGTAATTTGATAAATAGAGAGAAGGTTAGAGGACAAAGATGGAACACATAGTACATCATGAAATGTACCATCATCAATGTCAATATAACCTTTCACACATACAGTCATAATAATGTTGTTCCCCATTAAAATGTGTGGAGTAGGAGAAGCCTCAAAAGACGAGAATAAATTTTGAGAAGATGCCATATGGTGTGAAGCACCTAAATCCAGTAACCATCTAGAAGAATGTGGAGTAGTAGTTGCACATAATGCATGACCCTTTCCTATGTCTTTACCATTTGACTAAAATGATGATGATGAAGAATATCAGTAGAAGGAATATCAATGTTGATCTTTTGAAGTAGAGTTGTCAAAACTAAAACATGTTTAGCATACCCGTCTAACTTCTTCTCATAGCAATGATTGGGCTTATTACAATAAATACACTTCGGCCTATATGGCTTTTATTTATCTCCCTTATGAGAGGTGGGCCTAATGAGAGGCGAGGTCTAGAATAAATCTAAGACTCTATAGGATGCAACTTTTGTTTCTTCTCCTTCTTTCCAAAATATGTTTGAGCTACCAATGCATGAGTATGTAAGCCCATGAGAGAATCCAACTAAGAGAGTTTGGCTTTCACTTGAGTTAAATGATCACAAAAAATCTCAAAGAACGATATGGTGATGTAGGAGCATCTTGGCCGTCACATTATCTCATTGATTTTGTTGGTTGCTTCCAAGTTACAACAATTGTCGAGTGCTAGTAATTTTGTAGTTTAAGATTAGTAAAGGTTATCCACATCATGTTAACACTCAGGTTTGTGTGTTATCCCATCTCACTCTGTAGTGTGTGCCCAGTTCCATAATGTGTGCCAAGTGACTCTTCATGTGCTGAGTTTTATTGTTGATGACAAGTGTTAGCATTTTGGATGTGTTTTCTATGTTTTTGGTGCGAGCTAACTTGTGAGATTAATTTTGATCATGACATTTATGATAAGATCTTGTCTTGGGATGTGTCCAAACCATTATTGGGTTGGTTTGTTTGTTTTGTAATCTTCTAGAATGTTCTGTAAACCATTTTGGCAAGTATAAATAAGGTATTTTGGCTTAAAGTTAGAGAAAATTTAGGGAGGAGCAATTTTGGGAGTAGTTGAAGGGTGAGTTTTTTTGAGTCTATAGATAGAGCATCGAATGTGAGACAGTTTACACTTGAATCTTGGATAAGTTGGAGAAGAGCTAGGGCTACAACTTAAGAACCAGAGAATAGCTTGGTGGACTTAAGGGTACAAGTGTGGATTCTTCTTGGTGTTCTTATTTAGTTGTGGATCTAGACTAGCTAGGGTTTGGATTGGATCTTGAGGGATCTTGTAGAACTATTATTGTAATTGTTGTTGTATTTGGCCATAACCCAGAAGGCCTTACAACAGGGCATATTGCATGTAATCAATTATTTTATAAATAAAGAGTTGTGATTTGGTATTAGATCTTGTATTATTTCTTTTTTTGGTTGTATTTCCACTTTGTGGTTGTTTTCTAGGGGCTAGGACATCTCCTTTGGGGATTCTCCTACTTGCACTACGTCAAGTGGTATCAGAGTGAAGGTTGTTCCTAAGCATGTAGATAGATCATCAAAGTTGTGGTAGTTTGCACCAAGACTTGGGTTGGAGAATGTCATGCCCAAAACTCGAAGGCAAAAAAAAACACACACACTAATAATAATTTTTTTTTAAGAATTAATAATTAAACATGCCCTAAGTTTGAAATGATAGTGATAACTGCTTAAGTCAGTTTCTCTATATAATGTCTTAAGGTTATAAACAAGAGGATGGTTATCATAATTAAGATTGGAAATTTTAGTTATAAGATTTATCTCAATAGACTTATGTTATTACATTAACTTTTAATGATAAGAAAACAATTATTTAAATGACAAGGCAAAGTATTCGAGTACAGATTCATTGAGAAAGTATAATCAAAATCAACTATAAAACTCTTAGACAATAATCAATTTACAAACTAATCAATATTGGAAGTCACTTTATGGAAAAACAATTTAACTAGAATTAAAACATATTATATCTATATAATTTATTAACTTTAAACTTTTCAACTATTTTAACATAAAGAGTAACTATCTAATCTTACTGAATTTGCATGATAATAGAACCTAAAATTTAGTATTAATTTATCACGATGCTTATAAAAAAATCTAACTTAACCTTGTAATTCAAATAAAATCACCATTCAGGTACCAATTCGATTTATGCTAATAAAACTATGATCGCAACTAAACTATATTAAAAGATAAATTTATTTATTTATTTAAAAAAAAAAAAATACTAACTGAATTAAAATCTAACTATATTATATTTAATAAAATTTGATACTAAACTAACTTTAATTTTAAAGAAGATGTTTACAAAACTTAAACAAAAATTACATTTAAATATATATATATATATATATATATATATATATATATATATATATATATATATATATATATAAACATATAGAACACTAACCAAATTTACTTAATTAACCTAACGAATCTAAATGCATCGGAGAATATAAGAAATTAAAAATAAAAATAAAAAAATTTAATGCAACATTGCACTAATATAATTTAGAATAAAACTATAATAATTGACACAATATTCTAAATTATATAACACTTACTAACTTACACTAAAATCAACTATCAAAATAAAAAAGTTAAACTAAACATATATAATAACAACTTAAATCTACCACATAAAACTAACCTATTACTAACAAACATAATCATCACTAGACACAATACCTCACACCTACACTAACTTCTAACTCTAACAACTTCAATATAAAACAAAAATACTAATCTCAATTACTTACCCAAAACCCCCACTCCCTTTCTACGAATGGAGGCGTGAGTAATGCCTAAAGTTCCTCTGACAAGAGGGGGATGTCAGACCCTTGCACCAATGGCATGGAGCAATTTCCACAAGCGCTGATCCATCCAACCCCCCTGTGCTTTCCCAAGCGCTGACACAGGGTAGAGGACAGGCCTGTCCCCTCCCTCCTGCACGTGACAGTACGTGTCAGATCCGAGCCCCAAGGGTGAAGGGGAAGCGCTACAACAAGCTAAGTCTCCCTTCAAAAAAAGATTTCGCCTCAACCAAGATCCCAATGCAGTAACGCCATGTCCTTACTGGCAGAAGGGAAAAGATAGGGTGATGTCACCCACAAAGGATTTGACTAATACAAAACTCTTCTTCCACCCTCCTTTTGAGCTGACGCCTAGGGGAGAGAGAGAGTTATTGCAAAAGTTATCTTGGTAAGAATAGATAGAATTTAGCTAGGATATTAAGGATAGCTTTTGAAAAAATTTTATTTTAATGATGGCCTAATATTTTATTAGTCTGTAATAGAGAGCACTATATTTGTGATTGCCATACAAATTCCAGAAGGATAATGTGCCTCTACAGGCCTCTTTTATATGCATTTTTGAACATTACTTGTTGGCTTAGATCTTACTATGTAGCTTTATAGGATTGATGTTTTTAATGCATAATGATATTAATCTACCACCTTTTTGTGCATTATGCTCAACAATTCAACTATTGTAAGATCATCAAAAAACTACGTAAATTTCTTTTGAATCCCTGCTTAATAACTTTCATGAACCTCAGATGCTATGTGTTTCAATGATACCTACATTATAGGAAATAATCATCTACATATTCGTTTAACTATCTATTATAACTAATGGAGCAAAATTGAAATAACATAGTGACAAAACTAGTCTTAAGGCAATTGAAACAATAAAGAGATCAAATGATAATACTCTATTCATTTTTGATGGGAGTATCAATACACACCACGTTCTTTCCTCTATCGTGTTTTCAGATTTAAGTTGGATATCTTGACATAATTCTTTCCTTCATGTTCTTGCAAATTCACCTTCAACACAACCTTACATAAACTAAATCATACCAACTCAAGGAAATACCATACATTTATAATTTGAATCTTGCATAATTGGATATCATTGTTCCATCTTATTTTTGATACACATTCATATAACAACATAGAATACGAAAACTTTGAGAGAAGCAAAATTTACTCCATCACTTATTTTATTATCAACCTAATTCAAGGCTTAGCCGGGAAAGAATCAGGAAGAAAACTCGGCTTCGTTGCCATATGCAATAAGGTTTAAAATAAAATTTTACACTAGGATCTCAATCCCAAATTACAACAATTTTATCAAATTTTCTTCATGATCAAATCAAGGAGTTTGTTATATTTTCTGAATCTCATTTCAAGAACCATGGAGGAAACCAATAACTGATCGGGTGACAACCAAGCAGAACCAAAAGAACATCAAGCATGCATAGTCATACATGGTTTACACAATAAGATTCACAGTGAATCAAGACTAGGGAGAGGTGGATTCTTCCAACTGGAGAAGTCACGCACAACACCAATTCAAATGCCCAATCAGGGCCAATAACTAAGAACTTTCGTTCTTCCATTTTAACTTGCCATACTCATACCAGGTTTGTGCTGACGGGTAGGGGCCCATAACACCCTACCCTTTATCCCTCTTCTCATCCTGAGAAGAGACTCTACACAGGTTGGAGTCCAACTAAACAGACCTCTCCCAAAATTGGTCACTTCTGCCCTCTCCTAGGGTGAGTAATACCAAAACACCCATGCAAGGAAACTCAAAATTTCAAACATAAACAAGAAAGGAAAACTACCAAAATAACAAGGTTTACAGATCTTCCCAACATACCCACAACCATACAACAGTAAAACAACAACAAGGTAACAAGAACATGAAACAAAACATAACAACTGAATAAGGGAGATGGGAGTTTCCTACCTTCTTAAGGAGGTAATGGAAATGAACAAATTTGAGTAGAGTATCCCTCCTTCCTTCAAGCTTCAAGAAATCTTCTCTAAATGTAGAGATTGGGTAACCAAAACACTAGACTAAGGAAGGCCTCTAAATAAGCCTCCCACTCAACCACCCAAAAAGAGCAATAACTATTTCCATCCACTAGCCACTCTAGAAACTCCTAACTCAACCTACACCATGGTTAAATCTTAAAAGGAGGTGGGGTAAGACAACTCATGACAGCCACTTGCAATTTTCGCACAAAGGCAAAAAGGGACTTTTTGAGTGCCCTCAAAAGTCAAAGCTAGGGGCTTAGGGGTTGGAAAAGACCCCTAACCCATACCCACACCCATAGGTTAGAAAAAAAACATGTTTTAAAGCCTTAGGGAAGAGGTTAGAGACAAAATAAAAAACTAGAAATAAAATAGGTCCACCTAACAACTCTAACTAGCAAATTAAGCACATAAACCTTTTTACGAGTGTCAAGCGACACTGAAAGAACACAATTATGAACAATAGGGTTTCCAAATTTTAGCACATGGAGATCAGTTTTGTTCCTCCGTAGGGTTCCTCGGCTAAATATCTGCACACTCATTGCACCCATCAGTAGTCCCGTACAATCACATGTATATAAACGTATATGTATAAGAAATTTTCATAATTTAAAACATACATCAATAAAGTTTCTTCATCCTTTATAATTCTTAACCATTTGAAATATATTAAATCACATCTCAATCCTACATCTACTGATTTTGTCAACATACATATACATGAACATTAAATGAAAATCATCAAATATATCTGGAAATAACATCACACAACTTGAAATAATAAAATATGTTCCAAGCATCAGATAATGTCTCGACGTCTCGAGTCGTGAATAACAAAATAAGGGTAAAGTATCACTATGCTACGATGGGTCAGGGCGAGGCCTCACAGAGAAGTAGATCTGAGAAGATCTTGACTTGGTGGTGTATTGGTCTTTTTGGAGTCCTGGATCTCTTGGTTGTGAGGTGGCAGATTGTGGTTTTGACTTGCAATTGCAGAGGACTTGCAAATAGGTTGATCTTGTTGAGGCATGATTGTAGATAGTTTGTGTATTGCAAATCTATGTTCTTGGACTTTTGATTTGGTTTTTGATTGTTCATGTGAGGTGGTAGGTTGTGATTTGACTTGCTGACAATTTAGTTTTATCACAAGGAGTGTGGGAAGGATTTGCTACAGAGGATTTACAAAGATCTTGGGAGATGGGCCTAAGAGGATTGGAACTTGAGATGATTGTGAATCTTTGTGATGTGGTGGAGAGGAGGTTATTTGAGATGTCTACTCAGTTTAAAGCTAGTTTGGCTAATCAAGCTAAGGAGGAGGCTACTTAGTTTGAAACTACTTCAGCCGATCGAGCTAAGGGCAAGATGAGGAAGGAATTTCCTAGATGTTTGTGGAGTTGGAATCTTCCATCTAGAAGAGAGTTGTCTAGCTGGTTAAGAGATTTGTTTGTGAGAGAAGATGGCATAGCAAGGTTGAGTTTGGTTTTGTTGATCAATTTGTGGAGTTTGATACAAAACCTGTAGAGCAACTTGAGGTTGTTGCTAAGGATATTCTTAACCTTGTTGATTCTAGGATGGAGGTTGGTTTTCATTATCAATTGGTTGGTTCTAACATGGAGAGTGTAGAGCACTTGGTCATGGATGATCTGGTTGTTGTTGGTGGTGACTTGTATGTTTCAGAGCATCTTTTTGTGAGCAATGAGATTGTTGGTGTTGTGAGTTTGGCATGTGTTGATGGAGATCTACATATTGTTGTTGATGAGTTTTTTGCTACTAGTGTGGATTTACTAATTATTTATGTGGATGAGGGTTTGCTAATGAAGTATTATGTTTAGTTTGTTCCTGGGAGTGAGCATGTTGATTGGAGGGTTAAGATTTTGGTATTTGAAAGAATGATGCAGAAGTGGATGATATGCAGATTGGTTTTCTTGTCCCTATTGGAGTGGAAGCCTTTGGTGAGGATGAAGATGGTTGTTGCTATTTCTTTGGGCATTAAAGCATGGGACACACTTTTCTATTTACTTGGGGAGTATGATGTAGGATCATTTTGGTGATCGCATTATCTCGTTGATTTTATTGGTTGCTGCTGAGTTAGAACAATTATCGAGTGCCAATAATTTTATAGTTTAAGCCGAGTTGAGGTTATCCCACATTGTGTTAACACTCACATTTGTGTGTTATCCCATATCACTTTGTGTTGTGTGCCCAGTTCCATAATGTGTGCTGAGAGTGGCTCTTCATCTGCTAAGTTTTCCCGTTAATGCCAAGTGTCAGCATTTTCGATGTGTTTTCTACATTTTTGGTACAAGTTGACTTACAAGATTAATTTTGATCATGACATTTATGATAAGACCTTGTCTTGGGATGTGTTTAGACCATTGTTGGGTCAGCCTATCTATTTTGTAATAGTCTAGAATATTCTATAGGCCATTTTAGCAAGTATAAATAGGGTGTTTTGGCTTAGAGTTAGAGCAGATTTGGAGAGGAGCAATTTTGGGAGTAGCTAAAGGGCTAGTTTTCCTAAGTCTGTGGATAGAGTGTTGAATGTGAGGCAATTTGCACTTGAATCTTAGATAAGTTAGAGAAGAGCTATGGTTGTGGCTTGAGAACCAGAGAATAGCTTGGTAGACTTGAGCGTACAAGTGTTGATTCTTCTTGGTGTTCTTATCTAGTTATGGATCTAGACTAGCTAGGGTTTGGATTGGATCTTGAGGGATCTTACAGAACTATTATTGTAATTACTATTGTATTTGGCTGTAACCCAAAAGGCCTTACAGCCGAGCATATTGCATGTAATCAATTATTTTATAAATAAAGAGTTGTGATTTGGTATCAGATCTTGCATTATTGCTTCTTTCTATTGTATTTTAGTCATGTGGTTATTTTTTGGGGCTAGGAAATCTCCTTTAGGGATTCTCTTTCCTTGCACTATGTCACATGGTAAATCTAGTACTCAAAGAATCCATGGTGAAATGGAAGGTAGAAGCAAAAATCTGAAAGTTTCCACGAAGCTTAGAAAGAATAAGGTAAATGCAATTAGTGTCAATCTTGATCTTCCCACAACCCTACAATAAAGATCCTTGTTGTTTGAACTTCATCAAGAAGTCTTTATGGAAGGAAAGGAATTTGGTACAAGAGAGGTAAGCTCTTGATGTAGGAGCATCCTAGGGTAGTTAGCAATCTTGCATGTTGGAGTGTTTTGACCTTGGAGACAGGGAAGTCGGTCAAAGAAAGATGTGTGGCTCGATCATTACTAAGTATTTTTTGGTTGCAATGTTAATCGAGGTGCTTAGTTAGAGTAGCATTACTCATTCATTTCTTGGTGGTACTTCATTGGTGAAGGTACTTGGTGTATACAAGAAGCTCACCTTATACTACATGGTTCAGTTGTGGTATTGATTGGGTAGCTCAGTCAATGAAGGGACTCAATTGCTTATGGAAGACTTGGAACATACTAGTGCTCGATTAATGAATGAGCTCGATTAGGTTTGGTAGATTCGCTGGTACTCAACAATGATTTTCTAGGACTTGGGCATGTCTTGGCTTTTGTTTCGCTTGAGTTGTATGTGTTCAGTTTCTAGTGTGAGTAGACCTTGGCATTTAATTTGGTTGTATTTAATTTCTATTGTAAATTGACTTGTGGCTTAAATGTGCATTTAATGAAAGGGCTTATTTAATTTGTAATCATACTAGGCTAACTTGTGGCTTAGTTAGGTATAAGTAGGGGGTCTTGTGGAGTCTTTAGTCAGATCATCCAGCTTGGAGAAGAAGATGAAGTAGAGGAACAAACTTTGAGAAGGGCTAGTAGTTGAGCCTTGGGAAACAAGGAGATTGCTTGGCAGGCTTGCAAGCACAAGTTTAGATCTTCCTTGGAGGTTTCTACTAGAGTGTGGTTCTGGACTAGCTAGGGTTTGGGGTTTGATCTTGAGGGATCTTGCAAAACTATTATTGTAATTGCTAATGTATTTGGCTATAACCAGGAAGGCCTTACAACCCAACACATTGCATTTAATCAGTTATTTTATGAATAAAGTGTTGTGAATTGGTATTAGATCTTCTATCTTGTGTTGTGTTTCCAATGTATGGTTATTTTCTAGGGGCTAGGACATCTCCTTTGGGGATTCTCGTACCTTGCATTGCATCAGCTCTACCTTAACATGAAGTGCCCTGAACTCATTTACTATACCAAACAAGTCATTAAGATTGATGCACACAACTAGAAGGGTATTGCACCCATCAAGATGAAACTGTAGATTGTTTGATACCTATAAATCAATCAACCCCATTACCTTAGCCATCTTGTTCCTATAATGCACGACCTTGAAAGGCCTCTATAACATGAGATGCACTACATCTAAACAAGGCCACAACCCTTTTGACTAGAGAAGTCATGTCATAAGGGATTTCCATGTGTGATATCTATGAGGGGTCATAAGTTCTAGACAAGAAGAAGTCTCGGCCATATTTTTGAGAAGGGGATCTATTTTGATATACATTTGAGTTTACTGAAGTAAATTATAGAAAATAAGAAATAAAACACCCCCCACAATTAAATAAATTGAACCTTAGAAGCTAGAAAAGACTGCTTAGAATGAGAGAGCATAAAAAATCTTTAAATGAAGATCAAATGTAACTTTAAAGAAATTTGATAAAAATAGTAGAGAATCTAGAAAGATCTCAAGAGACCTTTTTGATGCTTCTTCTAGATTTTTTTGGGAGCAAAATTGAGCAAGTTATGCCCCTTAGAATGCAAAAAGGATAATCATACTTCAACTATAAAAAAGATACCATACTGGAAAAAAAAAATAGAAAAAACCTACACTAAGATGCCCATCTTTGAATCAACTTTTCGACAATATCTTGTTTTCCCAAAAATGCCTCTGTATGCTCAAGATATCACAAAAACATTGCAAGTACCACCATAAAGAAAAGAAAAAAATGAAACCCCCTTTTAGCTTAAAAATTAATCCCCTACTCCTACATATGACCATAGGCAGAGAAAAAGAGGTTGGAGAACTGACGGTAGCTTGTGGGCGGCAGGATTTAATGATGGTGGTGTGCAGGTTGAGAAGAGGTGGCGCACAAGTGACAATTGGGTGGAGGTGAGCCATGGTGGTTCAAAGATGGTGCAACTCCTACTGGGTGATGCCTGGGTGGCCGCTTAGTGGCTGCTCATCAAAGTGGCTTTTTCAAAGTGGGTCGCATTTTTAAAAAAATGATACAAAATTGCCTCGATCTGCATGTAGAGGTTGTATGACCCTATTGGAATTTATTTTATCTCCAAGCTACAATGTCCAAATCTAACATGCTTTATATGAATTTAGGGATTTTTAAACATTGTGAGTGCAATAGTGAGGTCCATTTTTTCTCAAAGTACTTTGAATTTTAGAGACCCCTTATTTCCACAAAAGATGCTCGAAAAATACTAGATATGATCCAACAAACCCTTGTTATGCTTTCTTCAATAAACTTAAACAAGCTACAATAGATATGGTTTTGATAGCATGAAGGGTTTGATAAGAAAGTATTCACAAAGCCAGTAGAACACCTACATGCAAGAACTTGTCATAGAGAAGAAAAAGAATAAATAAAAAAGTATAATAGATCAACCCTTATAAAAGGAGATCAAAAAGCCTAATAGAAAATGCTAATATGTAAAAAGGAATTTAATAATTAATTTAATTATTAAATGACTAATACAAGTGCATGAAAGTGAAATCTTAAGAAATGAGTAAAGTTAATTTAATTAATGCAATTAAATTGATACTTTACTCTAACATGCTCCACAAAAAAGGGAAAAATTCTAAAATTTCCTTTTCCTATAATTTTTATTTTGTATAAGAACACTATATTGCTTAAATTTAAGCATAAATTTCATTTAAGCAATACTATGGGGAAATGATATAAGAGCCCAAGAGAAACTGTTGATTTGGTTGGCTTTTGTATATAGTAGACCATATAATTTATAAAATCAATGTCAATGCAAATCTCAGGAAGACAAGGGAAGATACTAATCAATCGCTAAACATTATGAGAGAGTATTTATTAAAATGTGCAATATAGTTGTAGACAAAAGAGCAATGAGAAATTAAATAACTATTTTTTTCTGTTATGAACATAAAAGTGAAAACAAGGTTAGGATCTTGTATGACACATAGAGATTTGTAGTTTGAGATTTCAAACTTGATTGTAATATGAGTTATGATTTATCCGATCTAATGTAAATATAATAAAATGGGGTGTCTTGAAATTGAAAATTCCATAATGATATAAATGTTAAAAGTGCAAGGAAAGTGACTTAATCTTCTATTGTTGTAGTATTTTGCCAGTATCTTCATATTTTAGCATCTTCTCAAATCATATCTATAAACAAATTATCAAGTAGAAAGTTTTTTATCAATAAACATTTATTTCTCTCAAATATAAATAGTCATAGCAATAAGAATGTGAGAAATGGTTAATTATAATAACATAATATGGTTTGATGAAGAAACCAAAATGCAATGATATAAAGGGAAAACCATATCCAATCAGGCATCATAACCAAGGTATGGTAAATGGGTAGTGAGAAAAATAATGCACATTTTATGATATGTATGGTACTAGGGACCACTTACATTAACTATATAGAGAGGCAAAGATTAGAGCATAGCTTGAGAAAAAAAAGACACCCTTAGTTGTAAATTATAGATGCAAAAGATTAAGAAACAGACTTATTAATGATAAATTGTTATTACAATGTATAATAATAGTACCCTATGCTAATGATGTCATCTGGAGCAAGAATATTGATCATTATGGGACATACCAAGTTCTAACTTTGACAGAAATTTGGAGAGAAGACACAAAATGAGATGGTCATGATGCAAATAAAAAATAGCTAGATACAACGTATTAGTGAGTAGACCAACATGGGTAAAAAGTACAAAGTTGTGTCACCTTTTAGGCCGACTTATTAAAATGACTAAATTTGAGTATTCTATCTAAAAATTAATTTTGTTCAAACTTATAATTTAGGTAAATTCATTCTAGCTAAGTTATATATTTCCTCACAGTTTTCCAATTGGAAATGTCTATTAAATGCATATTTATGCTAGTTTGTGTGCAATTACTAAAGAAATAAAATTATTGCATAAAATCGATGTTTCAATAACTCTTACTCTTTTTAATGATATATTTCTAATAACATATAAATAGCATTTTATAGAGCTCAAAGTTAAGAATATTCTCATATAGAGTTATAGTGTTTTACTTAGATATAGTATATTGTAATTAAAAATACTACAAGTATGCATTTAACACTTGAGACGATGTTGGTTTTGAGAAAGGAAAAAATAGTATATCTTATAGAAATAAATAAACATATGACATTCTAGAGGAGAGAGCCCTCTTCCAAATTGTATAATTGTTCTTTTGGTTAGAATGGATTTGTTTTGAAAAATATTTTGGGAGATGAAAACTATTGATTTAAGGTGAGTTGAAATTTGAATTGTTATAAAAGAGAAAATATAGGTCAAAAGACGATTTTAATTTTTGATTGATCTAGCTATATATGTCATCTATAACATAATCTGAGATAAAAGAGAAAAAAATTATTTTCATATAGTTTTGTGGTGGGAACTAGACCCCTCATTTTCAACAACTTAAAAATCATCCTTAAAAATTAGGAAAATATATCAATTCTTATTGAAAATAATCATTAAAAATAATAATCCTAAACTTTGTCCATTTCTACACATTTCATTGTTTACTTTATTTTCAAATTCTAAATAATAATACCAGTTTTATGTCATTGAAGGTGAATGGTTATACTTTCATTAGCCTTTTGTGCTTTTACAAATGTAATAGATTAAGAAGCAAACTTAATAATGATAAACTATTACTAAAATACATCATAATAGGACCCTATGTGAATGATGTCATCTAGAGCATGAATATTGATCATTATGGGACAAAATAAGTTCTAACATTGAAAGATACTTGGAGAGAAGACATTAAATGAGATGGTCATGATGCAAATATAAAATAGCTAGATACAATATATTATTGAAAAGACCAACTGTTGAAAACAATTGATCAATTGTATGTTGTCTTTGATGTTACACAAAATGTCATATCTTTACCAATTGGTGTCTACCAATTTCATTTGGGCAATGAAGATAGCTTCCAGAGACAATGTCTACTGAGTTCACTCAAGCACCAAAAAGAAGTTCATAGAAGTTCAGTGTTAACCAAGCTCACTCAGTTAACAAAAGAAAGTTGACATGGAACCAGTGTTAACCGAGCTCACTTAGGTACCAAAGGAAGTTTAAAAAGTTGTAGTGTTAACCAAGTTCACTTGGTTAACGTAAGAAAATCATTTTAGGGTTAGTGTCTACTGAGTTTGGTTAGCTAATAAAGAATTTTCTTGTTTTGACATATTGAGTTTAATGTATTTGTTTTTTTGGTTCTAGCCGACTAAAGTTTTATTGTTTGAAGTTGTATTCAAGATGACTTGAAAATGTATATTATATAAGTATAAGGATAAGTTGAGTATTAAATAAGTAAGAGAATGTGTGGACGATAAGAAGAGGCTTAGAGGAAGCAAATTGGAAGGATAAGCACAATATCCTTGTTGGGCTATAAAGATTAATTTGATCAAGAAGGATTGAGTATTTAAGCTAGAATTGAGATCTAAATCAGCAAAGATAGTTGCATTAGCAATTAGGTCAATTCATTATTACTCTCTAACCATTGTAGCAATGAATCAAATCCCTTAACAAAGTTAGCCTAATAGCTATTTTGCAAATCCTTTAACAAGGTGGCATTTCTAGATTGAAGTGTCTAAAGACCTCTAAAAAGGCCACTCCTAATAGGGTGATTAAATCCTTTAACAAGGTCACACTTAATAGGGTTGGCTTCTAATAGAAAAAATAGTAACTGGTTGCAATTGGTGGTTTTTCTCAAATTGGGTTTCCATGTTAAATCTTGGTGCCACTTGTGTTCATTCTATTTCTTTTATGCGTATGCAACTAAGGTAATTAAGGGTAATCACACTTAATATCTTAAGATTTGCATGTTTAGTATTTACTAAGTTACACTTGATATTTTAGTCACTACAACATTTGGAGTCAAATTGTGACAACAATTTGCGATGACGGTCTAATTTGTGGTGATTTTCATATTTTTTCTTTGTGATTTTCCCTGACATCATTGCAATACCAATGTAAGAGTCATAATTGTAACACCTGCATAAGTATAAACAAAAAAACATGACATAAATCTTTCTCCATTTGTTTTGATTGTGGAGAGCTATGCATGAAAGAAGGTGGAGAGATCCAAACAAGGGTGGAGAGCTCTGAACATTGTTGTGCCCTTGTGCTTGGTGCATTTCATTCCTATGATATATCTCTGCATTTTTTTTCCATACACTTTCTCTATAATTTTGTTGTTGTATCTCTGCATTTTGTTCTCGTGCCTTTGCTTTGTGATTTGGTTACCATGCCCTTGTGAACTCTACATTTCATTGTCATGCCCTTGCTCTATGATTTGGTTGTCATGCCCTTGTCATATTTGTGTTTCATTGGCATGCCTTTGCTCTATAATTTCAATGTCGTACCCTTGATTTGCAATTTTTTTTCCATGTCATGCCCTTACTCTATGATTTTGTTGCCATGCCTTAGCCATACAATTTTCTTCAAGGCTATGTAAATGTTTTTTTCTTTTCCTTCTAAATCAGAATCTCTTTATATCTCCTAAACATGTGTATTCAAAGATCTTTTTAAGGTGCTTATTACATCTAAGCACAATGAAAAATTGATCTAGTTGTATACACTAGAATCCCAAAAAAAAAACTCACTCAACCCATGCTAAGTGACTTACCTCAAGATCCTCCACAAAAATAATGTAGACTAGGAAAAATGGGTAGAGTTCGCAAGAAATTTTACAAAAACATATCATAGCAGATTTTTTTAGAAAGAAACTAGCCATAACCTAGTAAATTGGGTCTAGTTTCTGATTAGCTAGGTTGATTACAAATTCTTGTAGAACTGTCATTAGATTAGGTATAATAAAACAAACAATCTATTGTTCCAATCTAGAAGGATCAAATACAATTTTCCATGGTGATAAAATTGCATATGTAGATGCATCACTTGAATGCTAGGCATAAAGAACATTCCCTAATTTATAAAAAATGGTTGGATATAAAGGTTCCATATGCTGGCCCAACAATGGAAGGAAATGATGTAACCATGCATGCATTGGCATGCTCTCCCTGTGAGGGTCCCAAGTATCTACTATTGCTGTTAATTTTGACATCCACTATCTATGAGAAAAGTTATTATCTACTTTCCATGAGAGCATCCACCTACCACAAAGTGAAAATATACTATCTATCAATCATTCAAGCATTCAAGTGTTCAAGTATCCAATTCATCAAGGAGATCCATTGTTAGCTATTGAAGGATTTAATCTCTATGGAGCCCTCTTGTTAAAGATTTCTACATCTACATTCCTCCAAGCCTTTTCCTATGCAAAGATCCATTCAAGATTGGTGTTGAAGATTTAATGCCATTGATTTGAGACATCCTACAAACATTTCTACATTCATTTGGAGCATTCATACATGTGGACTCAAGGATTTGAATACTTCATAAGGATTTCAACATAAGTAACGTGAGTAGTTTCATTTACTTTATTTATTCATATAGAAATTTTAATTATATTTCAAGGTTGGTTCCAAATTAGGGTTTGACTAAGGCAAGGCCCCCATCCAAACAACAAAACCAATTTTCTTGCAGATACATGCGTGGAACAATGAATTAAAGTGCAGATATGGATACCCTTTTCATCAAACTTGTAGGAGTTGTAAACAAAATTTTGGTTAGAGTAGTGCAGGTCAAGGTTGACTTTTTGGGGCACAATTGTGCCTCGGGGCAAGATTTTGCCCCTCTATCTGGGTCAAGGTTGACCTACCTTCAAAAGGACAAAAGTTTTTTGGGTTTTCTCCATCTCAACATTTCCAATCTGAAATAGGTTGCATAATTCCTTGAAACTAAAAATAGACATTAGAAATCAACATTTTCCAGATTCATCCTACTTTAAGGTTAGTATTTGTCTTCTATTTATTCCAGATTTCAAGAACATACTTTTTCCATACCAAGATTATAGGATCTCCTTCTTTCTTCGTATTCTCCATTGCTTGACACATTTGTGCATTGATGACTTTCCTGTGGTTAATCAATTTGTATCATTCTTTTTGAGAATTTGGATTGAGGATAGGTCCTATTTTCTTCCTATTCACCTCTTTTTAAGGGTAATGTCATCCAATTATTTATAATTTTAACCTTCATAGCTGATTATCATTTTATATTATTGCAGTATTGTGTAAGGAGTAATTTCCTTTAACAATTTATAATCTTTGACAAATGACTTAAATTAATGATATTACTCAAACTAGAGTAAATGTCTCCTTCACAATCCATATCCAATTCTCGCCATGACTTAGAAGACTAGACATCATTACTATCACAATACCTTTGAAACAAAATAATAGTGAGTCAAGCTAAAAAAAAATCAATAAAACAATGGAAATTTAGCTGGTTTTCAGCGATACTACAACCAAAGGTAAGCAAAAAGTCTATGCATTCAGTTCATATTCATTTCTTTCAATTTTTATTTTTGAAACCCTAAATTTCTTTCTTTTATTTTCTAAAATAGGGTGTTTGGGCTTTTATGCATTGAAACCCTAAGCCCAAACCCTTACATTTGGAGCATTTTTGTATTCATTTCATTTTTTATGCATGATGGCTTGTTATAGAGGACATACCAGAAGAATTTTTGATAAGTAGTAGCCAAATGTGAGATGCAACTACTATCTTGAGGATCTGCATGGAGAATTTCATGTGCACAGTAACTTGTAGATAGAGTTCAACAAATGGGTCAATTTTATTACTGGCTAGAATGGGAGTGAGTGAATTGTTAATGCCATTTTTTTCAAAGATTATAATACCTTGTAGTTCATAAATATTGTTTTATGTAGTATGTGAATTGGTGTGGTTTGCCTATTTTGTTTAATCATTTTTTAATGTATCATTACATTGTATTAGGTGGAAAAAGTGTGATTCTAATGGCGTTATGCATTGCTTTTGGAATCAAGGCAAAAAGTACTTAGATGACAACTTCTTTGAAGGATTTTATGAAGAATGGGTGTAGGTAACTTTGGTTATGTAGTAGTTGTTCCTTTTCAAGCTTCAATTCAATTCAATATGAGAGTAGAAAATTGAGCTATCCAAAAGTATTTATGGAATGCCTTGCTGTGAAAAACTTAGATTTTAAAGTTGTATTAAAAAATGCTTTTAAGATTGTGCCACCTTTATGTTTATGAGTCTGGGTATAAAAGCTCAGTTTGAATTTTTGTTTTTTTATTATAACCCAATCTCTCACAAATTAACTACTTTAAATGTTAATAGCATATTCAAATAAATAAATCAACAAAAAAATAGAAAAGAATAAAATAACTTGTAAATGAACAAGCATAGAAGTGGTAATCAATTTTGTATTTTCTATCAAACTAACTTATTAAATGATGTTTTTGATAGTTATTATATTTTTTAAGACAACAATCAACAATTGCTTCTCTTTGATTTTTTTGATCAATAATATATTTTGTTTTAATATTATATTAGAAGTTGAAAATTACATTGCTTTTGCCACTATTTCTCTTGGAATATTCTTCTTTCCATTACACCAGTCTCCAAAATTTATCTCCTATATGTAGTATAGTAAAATTTATAGTTTTCCTCGTAGGCTACCATACGTGTCTATCTACCCTTGGGAACAATTACAAGTACATTTCTAAGCCTACACTTTTGCCAAAATTGGGCAACATTTGACTTGACAAATATTAACCACTGAACAAAACACACATTTGATGACACTTGGATGCTAATTATCCCAACCATTTCTTTTGTATCTGCTCCCTACTAAACATGTATCTCTTTATATATCCTTCTAAACATGTATATTTAGAGATCTTTTTAAAGGTGCTTATTACATCTTAGCACAACTAGAAAAATTGATCCAACTACATACATATTCTAGAATCCAAATAATAAAATAATAAAACTCGCTCAAATTATGCTAAGTGACTTACCTCAAGATCCTCCGCAAAAATAATGTAGACTAGGAAAAATAGGTAGACTTTGCAAGAAATTTTACAAAAACATATCATAGCATATATTTTTAGAAAGAAACTAGCCATAACCTAGTAAATTGGGTCTAGTTAACCTAGTAAATTGGGTCTAGTTGGTGATTAGCTGGGTTGATTACAAATTCCTATAGAACTGTCATTAGATTAGGTATAATAAAATGAACAATTAGTTATTCTCATCTAGCAGGATCAAATACAATTTTTCATGGTGAAAAATTTGCATATGCAGATGCATTACTTGAATACCAGGCATGAAAAGCATTCCCCAATTTATAATGAATGGTTGGATATAAAGACTCCATATGTTGGCCCAATAATGGAAGCCAAGGATGTAACCATGCATGTATTGGTATGCTCTCCCTATGAGGATCCCAAGTATCTACTACTGTTGTTAATTTAGGCATCACTATATGATCTAGAATGTTATGAAGTACTAAAGTCGGTAGTAACTTCTCCCATGTATCCATAAAACATAGCATAGGTTAAGGATCCCTTGGCTCCTAGGAATTTGTAGCAACTATTCTCACTATTGGAAGAATAACTTTAGTGAAGAATTAAGTGTAAGGAGTTGAAGAAGCAAGTTTTGCTTCTATGTAAATGCCATAATCATGAGGCCCATTCCCTTACAGAAGCCTCTACCACAATGACATTACCTCTAAACCATGCAAAGGATGTTGAAGTGGTTCCCAACCTTGAAACACTCTTATAAGCATTGATACTTGGGATCATCATAGGGAGACTGTGCCAATACTTGAAACACTCTTATAATTATTTGATATTTGGAGTATAAATTCTCAAAAACACTTGCAAGTTGTGATTCCAATGTCATAGTACCTACCACAATACTTTCCTGGATTCTATCTAGTGGCTCCCATTTATTTTGATTAATTGTGGAGAGTTGTGCACAAAAGAGGGTTGAGAGCTCTGAACGACGGTGGAGAGCTCTAAATGTTGGTGGAAATTAGTGGAGATCTAGGATTTTGTTGTTGTTCCCTTGTGATCTCTACATTTCATTATCGTGCTATGCTCTTGTGATCTTTGTGCTCTTGTTCATATATAATGTATGTATGTATGTATGTATGTATGTATATATATGTATGTATGTATATATATGTATGTATGTATGTATGTATATATGTATATATATGCATGTATGTATGTATATAAATAGAGAGATCTTGGCACAATAGAAAAATAATAAAAGTCATTCAATAGGTAGCATCGCCACAAATGCAATGACAACACCTATTGGTAAGTAGATTCCTCTTTTCACTCTCTCATTTTTCATGTGTTTATTTCACTTGAACTATTATTTATTAGGGGGCATTTTGTAATATTGGATTCATTTAATGCAGGAGGCAATAGGGACATTCCTAGATGTACCTGTGTGATGAATTGCTCATGAGCAATGAAGATGGACTTCCCTTGAGAGTAGTAAGAGGCAATGAGGACATTCCAGGTACTTTAATATTGATCTCATGACATTCCAATTAATTTACCATGCTTATACACATATGGATGTTCAGGTAATCAACCTTACATTTAATAACAGGAATATGTTCTTTTAAACAAGCTTTTATCACAAGCTTTTAAACATAACTATATAAGGAGTGAGTTAGGATGTATATAGTTTAACCTTACATTAACTATAAACTACAAGAAAAAGGTTGCGCTAGGGTATTATAGTATTGTAATTATATAAAATTGTTGATTCACTTGAGTGGTTGTATCATGACAAAGAGCTCTATTAGGCAAGTAAAGCTCACCAATGGTTATAGCTAGGAATACAACTACATCAAAATAATTAGAAACCAAAACTACATATTCATTAGAGTGAGTTGTTCAAAGGTCTTGATCCTGTGGATAAAAGTATGTAGGTAGCTTGGTAGGCGAAGTATGTCTCTAGTGTCTAGATTCCTTCGACATAGTTAGGTAGAACTTTACTATTTTAAGACATTATATGTTAACTCACAAGGCTGATTCCCTTGTAGAAGCCTCTACCACAATGACATTACCTCTAAACCATGCAAAGAATGTATGCATGTATGTGTACTTATGTATATATATATATATGTGTGTGTGTGTATAGTCCTAGATTCCAAAAAGTGGAACATCTCCTATTTGATATAATACCCTCAACTGGGTTATGCCTAACTAAGTTATGTCTACAAATCACAAGAAAGACTAAGTAAATGACTCTTGAATTTTAATTCAACTTTACTTTTCTTAAAGTTCTTTTTATTTCACCAAGACTATTGTTGCTTTTTAAGTATGAGTTTGGTTTTATGAAGACTTTAGTAACAACATTATTACAAGAGTGAGAATCGTCACTGCTACTTGCATTTTCATTTATAGTAACAACTTATAAGTAACAAGTACTTTGACACAAAACCTTGAAAAATTCATTGTTTCCTTTTAGATACATTCTAATCCACCATGAATCAACAAGAAGTTAACTTCCAATAACTTAAGAAATAGTAACACTAAAAAATGAGTGGCCCATACACTTTTCAAATGGAATTTCTCGCCACATGATGCATTTAAGGTAAAAATGAAGTTTCAAGTAAAGTACATTGTTGATATTAATCAAACAACCTTCTAATTATTTTCAAAATGACAAGCCCAGAAATATTATTTAGCCACTTTACAAATAGAAATCTATTTTGAAATATAGAAAAAAAATCTTGTAATTACCAAATTCTTATATATAACCTACCATACCAGATTAGGAGTCAATGACAAACTAAAATATAAAACATTTTACTTCTTAGTAACATATCTACATAAAGAGAAAATAAATCTCATACCACGTACATACTAAATTATACAAAATAATATCTCAAGGAGCTTGCAAACTTGTGCAAACATTATCTGACTTTAGTCATAGATTTTATACCTTTGTTACTATGATTCATTGGTCTAGTTTTTGATTAGCTAGGTTTATTACAAATTCCTGTATAACTATCATCAGATTATGTACAATAAAATGAACAATTAGTTGTTCCTAGCTAGCAAAATTGCTTATTACTATCTTCCTTGTGCTTTTTACCTATCACCCTCAGCATCTCTACCCCAAATATTTCTTTCTCCCATTGTCTCAACCCTTCTAGGCTCTATATCATCTTGACTTTTTACAAAGGTATGATGTTTACTAGTTCTATGATTAGAAAAATTATTTTCCATATCTCTATTCTTGTATTTTCCCTCTACATCATATATAATATCATTGTGTTCAATACCTCCATTAATCTCATTCCTCTAATCAGAACCTTTCATTGACTTTCTATTATATTTCTTTGAATTCATTTCAGTATGTCCATAATTTTTATTTTCACTATCGTGGTCATGATCATATCTTCTCCTTTTTTCCATTTTTTTCCGGTACCATCTCAAATGATTCATTGTCTAAATCTCTTTTCTTAGGGAATTCATTCATAGATTTTATACATTTGTCACTGCAATTCATTGGTCTAGTTGTTGATTAGCTGGGTTGATTGTAAATTCCTATAGAAATACCATCAGATTAGGTATGATAAAATGAACAATCATTTGTTCCCAACTAGTAGGATCAAATACAATTTTCCAAGGTGATAAAATTGCAAATGCAAATGCGTCACTTGAATGTCAAGCATGAAGCACATTCCCCAATTTATAGTGAATGGTTTGATATAAAGGCTCCATTCACTAGCCAAACAATGGAAGCCAAGGATGTAACCATACACATATTGATATGCTTTCCCTGTGAGGATCCAAAGTATCTACTATTGTTGTTAATTTGGGCATCACTATATGATCTAGAATGTTATGAAAACTCCTCCCATGTATCTAGAAACATAGCATAGGTTCAGGGTCCCTTGGCTCCCAAGAATTTATAACAACTATTCTCACTATTGGAAAAATAACTTTAGTGAAGAGTTGAGTGTAAGGAGTTGAAGAAGATGGTTTTTCTTCTATGTATATATGTATGTATGCATATATCTATGTATATACGTATATCTAGACTAGGAAAAATCAAGTAACTTTAAATTTTGCAATCGTAATAGAAAAAATATATAGAATGTGTGATGTTGGAGAGAGTGCTTTCCTAACAAATCTATTTCTAAAATTCAACTTTGGTTATGAACATTATCAGGAGACTACAATGCTCTTACCCCTATAACTAGTTTTTCTATTATTTTTAATCTTTTGGGAGAGACCGAATGATTCTTGTGACTGTCAAGTTCTGCCCATTGTGGGGAGGATCAAAGACTAATGGGAAAAAGTTGTCTATGTCAAGCTTGAATATACAAACAACCTTTTACCATTAGTCTTTGATCCTCCCTGCAATGGGCAGAACTTGACAGTCACAAGAATCATCTGGTCTCTCCCAAAAGATAATAATAATAGGAAAACCAATTATAGGGGTAATAAGAGCATTGCAGTCTCTTGATAATGTTCATAACCAAAGTCAAATTTTAGAAATAGATTTACTAGGAAAGTACTCTCTCCAATGTCACACATCCCATATTTTTTCTATTGTGATGTCATTGTAATTCCAATGACTAGCTATACAACATTGTTGTCGCGTAAATGTCTCATGTGCGATGGTGTCTCTGACGGATAGCCGTCAAACCCACAACATTGTTGTCACATAAATGTCACACTTGTGACAACAAATCTAAGGGATAGCCATCAAAATTGTGATAGTGTATGGCCCCATCTAGCTTTAATTCATGATAATTTTTGGTGTGGCAATTAAGATGAAAGCCCTTGCTGTCACCAATTTGCGACTCCAAAAGTGCGATGCCTATCTGATAGGAGCCAATTCTTGGTCTTGTCGCTTGGGTGACGAGAAAATATCACAATTGTGATGGTTTTCCATTGCAATTTGGGTCTAAATGTAGTAGTGAGTACTTGCCAAATGATAGTAAATTGTTAGTGTTAACCGAGTGCCTCTATGTTAATCGAGTTTCAACAGAATTTATGTTTTGATTTGTATTGACATCTAAGGGATTTGAGATTTATTTTTGTAGTAACTGATTCACCCCTCCCCTCTTAGTTACTCTTCTTATATTTCCAATAATTGGTATCAGAGCTTTTGGTGCTTGTAGAGAAGGTTTCAAGAACCTAAGCTAAAGATCAAGATGTCTTACAGAAGAGAGATTCCCAAGTTGAACAGAGATAATTTTGAGGCATGATAGGAAATTATGAAGCTAAATCTAGAAACCATTAGTGCCTCAGGTCTAAAATAGTTGAATGCCAAGTATAAAACACCTATTGGAACTTTGATTGTAGAGGAGATTTATGAAAAGAAGAATCATAACATTATGATGATTGGCATTGCATCTACTCTTAATTATGTTGAATTTGATGAGGTCAAAGATTGTGGTACTACTTATGAAATATGGGTCAAGTTGAAAGATATCTATGGAGGTGATGATAATGTGAGGAGAGCCAAGGCAAAATTTTTAAGAGGTTAGTTTGATCAGATGAAGATGAGAGAGGATGAAAACATTGCAAAATATAGTGAAAGAATTAAAGCTACTATTAGTGCAATTAGAACCTCTAGAGAGAAAATTCATGATGTCATAGTGGTCAGCAAGGTACTCAAAACTCTTCTTCCTATATATGCAATTAAAGTATCAATGATTCAACAAACAAAATGTGAACCCAAGAATGACATAACTTTGGATGCACTAGTGGGAAGGTTGACAGCTTTTGAGTTGGATAACTATGACAACTATGTTCCTAAATCTAAAAGCATTGAGTCTCCATTTGAAGCTAAGATTTCACTCAAAAAGAAAGGTGGAAAATCTAAAGGAAAATAATCTAAAATTGAAGAAGAAGACAATTTTGATAGTGATCTTGAAGTCATTGAAGCCTTGCTTGCAAGAAGATATCCCAAAGGAAAAGGAAAGTACAATGGTAGAATTACTCTAATCTATTCTTTTTGTGAAGAAGTTGGTCACATTGCTGCAAGGTGTCCAAACAAAGAAGACAAAGAAGAAAAGAAAAGTAGAAAGTACAAAGGCAAGAAGGATTTCAAAAATTGCAAGGACTACAAGGATAAAGGTAAGAAGTCTTGTTTCATGGCTAAAGATTCTTATAGTAGTGATGATGATGAAATGGTTTATATTGCTATAAAAGATGAATCAAATGATGAAGATGATAAGATGACACTTATTTCTCATATTAGTAAAAATGATATATGGATTATTGATAGTGGTTTTTCTCATCATATGATTGGTAATAAAAAAAAGTTTGAACATATGGAATACTATGATGGTGGGAGTGTCAGATTTAGAAATAATGAGCCTTGTTGTATAAGAGGAAAAGGTTGTATTTCACTAACTAATGAACTCAGATGTGATAATGCCTACTGGGTTGAAGGACTAAAGAATAATCTACTAAGTGTGGCATAGTTGAATAATATTGGATTCAAGGTAGAATTCATGAATGGGAAGGCCAAGCTACTGGATGGAAAAGGAAATCTAGTTGGGTTTGGTAATCAAATAAAAGGTAACTTATTCTACCTAGATCTAAGTGAAAGTTCATGTTTCATTGCTCAAGTAGAAGAAAGTTGGTTATGGCATAAAAGATGCTATCATGTGAACTTTGATAACCTAATCAAGATAAGCAAAAAATAAAACAAGAGTGAGAGGTATTCCTAGTACAAGGAAACCTGATATGGACATGTGCAAAAATTGTCAAATTAGAAAGATGGAAAAGACAAGTTTCAAAAGCAAGAACTATCATTCTGAAGAAATCTTGGAGCTAGTACATACAGACCTTTGTGGACCTATTCACATAGAGAGCTATAGTGGAGATAGGTATTTTATTTTATTTGTTGATGATTATTCTGGGATGATGATAGTAATGTATCTGAAAGATAAGTCTGAAGCTTTTCAAAAGTTCAAGTGGTATCTGGATAGAGTTAAGAAAGAAACAATAAAGAAACTAAAGTGTTTAAGGTTAGATAGAGGAGGAGAATTCATCTCAAATGAATTCAATGATTTTTGAACTTAAAAAGGAATCAAAAGACAAGTATCAGCCCTTGGGGCACCTCAAAAAAATGGTGTAGTAGAAAGAAGGAACAAATCTACCATGGATTGTGAAAGAACATAAAAGAATACTACAATAAAATACTGGAAGGAAGCAATCTGTACAACAATTCATACCTTAAATAGAGTACAACTAGAGAAAGACTCAAATCAGACTCCTCATGAACTAGGGTATGGATATAAACTCAATGTAAGTTACTTCAAAGTATTTGGTAGCAAATGTTATATCTTGAAGGAGAGTAGGAAAGGTAATTTTGATGTCAGAAGCAATGAAGGTATATTCCTAGGGTACTCTAGCAGAAGTACATCATACAAATGTTTGAATCTAGCTACTCATAAGATCATAGAAAGTGCACATGTGAGAATTGATGAGTTTGTAGAAAAGAGTGAAGAACAGAGCAACAAAGAACCTAAAGACTACAGAAAATTTGTTTACTTTGAACTTGATATATTGCTTAATCCAATTGGAAGTCAACAAAATTCACCTCTCAAGTCCCCAAAATCTCTAGAAGCACTTGAGTTGCAACCAGTGCAACTTGAGTCACAGTCTAAAGGACCTGAGTCACAATTAGAAGCAACCAAGTTGCAACCGGTGCAACTCAATTTGAGTCTAAAGGACTTGAGTCACAGACAATGGGACCCAAGCATGATGCAAAAGTTCATGGTAAGGAAAGTGAAACAAGCTTTAAAATTAAATTACATGTACTTGCAAGATATGTCTGAATGCACCATGCACCTAATAAAATCATTGGAGACAAGTTAGAATGTATAATGACAAGGAACAAACTGAAAGGTACATGTTTGCTTACTAAATTTGAACCTAAAATAGTTAAAGGTGCTTTAAAAAATTAAAGTTGGATTGAAGCAATGAATGAAGAAATTGATTAGATAGAAAGGAATGAGACTTGGACTCTTGTTCCTAGACCTAAGGATAAGAATGTGATTGATACTTATTCAAAAATAAGGTAAATGAAGATGGAGAAGTTTCAAGAAACAAAGCAAGGTTAGTATGCAAAGGTTATTCTCAAAAAGAAGGTATTAGTTATGGTGAAACTTTTGCTCCTGTTGTAATATTGGAAGGTATTAGGACTCTACCTACTTATGTTGCACATAAAGGGTTCAAAGTGTATTAGATGGATGTGAAATCAAAATTCTTGAATGGAATTCTAGAAGAACTCTACATTGAGCAACCTGAAGGTTTTGTTGATCCTAGAAAACGGGACACTATTTTCAGACTACACAAAACATTGTATGGTCTCAAACAAGCCCCCAGAGCCTGGTATGAGAGATTTCACAAGTATATCATAAATATTGATTTTCAAATAACTAATGATAATAACAACCTATACATCAAAGAAGGACTAGATAAGAAGATTGTGTTGGCAAATTTTTTTGTGGATGATACATTTTTTACTAGAAATGATTTTTAGTTCAAATCTTTTTCAGAGGAAATGAGTAAAGGATTTGAGATGTCAATGTTTTGAGAGATCAAATTCTTTGTTGGCTTTTAGATTCAACAAAAGAAAGATGGTATCTACATTACTCAATCTAAGTCTATCAAGAAGATACTGAAGAAGATTGGAATGGAGGATTCGAGACTTGTTGGAACACCTATGTCTATTGGACATAAGCTTTCCAAAAATGATGATTCCAAGGAGGTAGATTAGACCACATATAGATCCATGATTGGAAAACTTCAATATGTAGTGCATACTAGGCCTAATATTGCTCTTGTAGTTGGTATGGTGGCAAGATTTTTAGCTAATCCTAAAGAAAATCACATGATGGCAATAAAGAGAATCATGATGTATTTAAAGGGTATTGAAGATTATGGATTATGATACAAAAAGAGAGTCAAATTTGATTTGAAATCCTTCATTGATGTAGACTGGGCATGGAGTATTGATGATATGAAGAGCACCAATGGTGGAGCATTCTTTCTTGGTAAGAAACTAGTGTCTTGGACAAGTAAGAAGCAAAATTGCATCTCTTAGCCTACAACAGAGGTAGAATATGTTGTAGCAGAAGTTTATTTTTCCAATATTATTTGGTTCAAACAACTGTTGGCATGTATGAAGGTAGAAATCAAGGATCTAGTGGTTATCTTCTATGATAACAGCAGTGCAATTAATATATCAAATAATCTTATGATGCATACCAAGTCCAAGCATATTGCAATAAAATATCATTTTCTAAGAGAATTGGTGCAAGAAAAAGAGGTGAGATTGGGATATGTGAATACTAAAGAATAAATTGTAGACATATTTACCAAACCATTACCTAAGAATGCATTTTTCTATCTAAGAGATAAGCTAGGGGTTATTCCCCTATTTGAAGCTCACTAAAAAATATTTAGTGATGCATCAACTGAGTATTCTTGAAGATTAGTCAAGTTGATGCAATAATGAAAGATACAATTGCATATGAATCTGTACATCAGGTACATTGAAATTCATTGAATAGTGTCTTTGGCATAAGATTTCAAAGAGGGAGAGTTTGTTGTCATATCACTAAAATTTTGTAAAGGGAGAGTGTTATATATAAGAGAATCCTTTTTTCTAAATGTTTTAAGATGTCAAAAAGGGAGAGTTTGATATATAAGAGAATCCTTTTTTCTAAATGTTTTAAGATGTCAAAAAGGAAGAGTTTGATGAAGAATAAACTAGGAGAGTTTGCTGACAGAGGGAGAAATTGAATCAGAGGGAGAGATTGATGTCATAAGGAGCTCATGCTGATAGAGGGAGTTCTCATGAATGAGAATCAAAATCAAACTAAGGACATTATCCTTACTTCTATTTTTTTCTAAAAATTCATTGTATTATGACATGTTGTGTTTCTGTATATTGTCTTTAATGTTACACAAAATGTCATATCTTTACTAGTCAGTGTCTTCCAAGCTCACTTGGCAAATGAAGATAGCTTCCTGTGTTTGTTGAGCTTCCTGTTTTTGTTGAGCATTCCAGTGTTTACCAAGTTTAGAAGATAGTGTCTATCGAGTTGACTAGGGCACCAAAGAGAAGTTTAGTGTTAACCGAGCTCACTCGATTAACAAAGGAAAGTTGGCATGGAACCAATTTTAACCAAGCTCACTCAATTAGGAAAGGAAGTTTACAAAGTTTTAGTGTTAACCGAGTTCACTTGGTTAACATAGGAAAATCATTTCAGAGTTAGTGTCTACTGAGTTGGGTCGACTAACAAAGGATTTTCTTGTTTTGGCATATTGAGTTTAATAAATTTGTTTGTTGGTTCTAGCTAACTGAAGTTTTATTTTTTTAATATTTAAGTCAACTTGACAATGTGTATGATATAATTATAAGGATAAGTTGAGGATTGAATAAGTAAGAAAATGTATAGAAGACAAGAAGACGCTTATAGGAAGTGAATTGGAAGGATAAGTAAAATATGCTTGTTGGGCTGCACAGATTAATTTGATCAGGAAGGATTGAGTATTCAAGCCACAATTGAGATTAGAATTAGCAAAGATAGTTGCATCAACAATCAAGTCAAGTCATTGTTTCTATTTAACCATTGTGGCAATGAATCAAATATCTTAACAACTATTTTGTAAATCCTTTAACAAGGTGAAATTTCTAGATTGAAGTGTCTAAAGACCTCTAACAAGGCCACTTCTAATAGGGTGATTAAATCCTTTAATAGGGTCACACATAACAGTGTGTTTTATAACCTTTAATAGCGTTGGCTCCTTATAGGGCTCATTTCAGAAGAGTGAAAAACAATAACTATTTGCAATTGGTGATTTCCCCAAATTGGGTTTCTACATTAAATCTTGGTGTCACTTGTGTTCATGATATTTCTTTTATGTGTATGCAACTAAGTTAATTAAGGTTAATCACACTTAATATCTTAAGATCTACATGTTCAATATTTACCAGGTTATAGTTGATATTTTAGTACTTTTTGAGTGACAGTAAATTGTTAGTGTTAATTGAGTGCCTCTATGTTAACCGAGTTTTAGCAGTAATTCAGTTTCAACAAAATTTGTGTTTTGATTTGTATTGACATCTAAGGGATCTAGGATTTATTTTAGTAGTAACCGATTCACCCCACCCCTCTCAGTTACTCCTCTTATATTTTCAACACCAACATGTCATGTAGCATTGTAAGAAATAGGTAAACTATACAAACAACAATGAAATAAAAGAGTAGTAATCTTAAGTAATTTAAAATAGCCTTCATTTTTTTTTATTTGTGGTCTTTTTATTAATTGAAATGGATAACTTCATTCACCTAACATAGTGAAGCCATTGTTGAAACTAAAAAAATACAAAGTAAAAGCCACATGGACTTTGAAGTCTTTGGAGGTGGTTGACGCACCAACATAGAGCAATGCATGTGCCAAGTAGATAAATGTGCAAGTTAATATACTTTTTTCTAAAGCTTCAACTAGAATATTATGAGGGCCTTTTCTTGCATACCAATTCTATGATGTATTAGGTAGAGGGAGAAACAACACTTGGGATGACTTAGAAAAGTAAATAGGATTTCTCAAAGACTTCAATGCCCATCACTGCCCATCTTTACATTATATTTTAGCCTACTAGAAATATAAGTCTCAAACCACATCTAATGTCATGCTTAACTCTAGAAAAGTGACCATATTGGGTATAGTAAGGAACAATTAAAATTAGGCACATGTCATCTTGTGTCCCTAACAAGAAATTAGATCATCCACAACATGGCCATATGCCACACTTGTAGAAATCATTATCATGAATGACAATAAAATATGACTACTGACAACAATAATTTAATCTATCAAAATATAGACAAAAGAACACAATCTCTATTCAAAGCTAAAAATTAATCAAAATCTTATCATTGCAGAAGATTGGACTTTGAGGACATCTTTTGGTTCCCCATTGGCACTACCAATAGGTACAAGTATTGGTAGATTTGATGGTTCCTTAATGATACTTCTAATAGGTGCCTGTGATAGAAAACTACCAATTTATGTCATTAAAATCACAAACAAAAATGACATGTGGAGCATACTAAATTTTGGATAAGTAACACGTGAGAGCTTCAAAGCATGGAATGTAATGACAATCTCACCAACTATATTATTATTTTCAATCAATGTAGAAGACAATTTGTATGATCAATTAAAAAAATGATGTTTAACATGATAATTAAATATGTCCATGTATTGATTTCCATTCAAAAGAAATGATTTTGTTATTGTTGATCAAACATTTCTTAGAAGATCATGAATCAAATATAAAATTGTATTAATTAAATGTTTAATTCTATGGATAATAAATTATATAAGTTGTAATTTAAATATAATCAATAAATTATATATAGGTTGTGATTAAAATATATATCGACTATTCTCTACTATTCAAATATAATTTAAAAGACTCAAAGACAATACGTCGAATATTATAGGTATTTGTATAATTTATCTTCAATTTAAGGTAAAAAATTTGGATTAAGGGTAAAAGCACAAAACTATGTGACCTTTTGGGATATCTTAGAGGCTTTTGACCATAAACTTTTCAGCCGTAAGGGTTTCGGCCATAACCCTATCAACCGTACACATGTGACACTTTCCCGCGCCTACATGGCTGCCAGGATTATGAGTAAAAGTGTACAAGACATTACAAATAGGCTGAAAATTGGTTTTGGAGGTCATTTGCATTGTTGCAAATTTTGGATTTTGAGGAGTAGATTAGGGTGTTTCGGCCATAAGTGGTAGGTGTTTTTTTTTTGGTTTTTTTTGTTTGTTTTGTCAAGTTTTTTTTAGTTATTACATGTTAGTATTAGTTAAATTAATTGTATTTTAAGTGTTTTAGTAATTAAATTAATTATATTTTAAGTGTTTTAGTAGTTAGTTATTTTGATTAGTTAATTTTTTATATATAGTTAGATCATATGTTAGATAGAGAACTATATAGTATTTTTAAATTAAATATCTACTTAATCATAAATTTAGATTTTACATCACACATAAAAAAACTCAAGTCGAGACCTAGATAACTAAATTAATTACATTTGAAAAAACATTAACATAGTACAAACCTATGTAGATAACTAACATGTAGTGAAACTTTAGGTAGAACTAAACTATATTAACTTCTAGTTGTTCAAACTTGAAAACTTAAAATTTAACTAATTTCAAACTTAGAAAACTTGGAAACTATAATAACATGCATGTACATGAAACTTAGAAAACTTGTTTAGACCTCAAGATAGCTAAAGATTAGTTAAATTTTAGAAAATATTAACATAGTAAACCTGTGTACTTTAACATGTAGTCAAAAATTAGGTAGAAGAAAGTTGACTTAATTTCAAATTAGTTTTTTATCACACATACACATGTGTGTATTTTTTGTTCACATACATGAGCTATACATCAATTTGATACATATTTAACATGTGTGTTAAATAAAATGATCCATATTTTTAGTTACTTTCAACTTTGTACATATATATACATACATGTTTTAAATTAAATTTATCTTTTAGTTTTATATACTTACATATCTTAACTCTGCATTTATAGACATAGATCTTTGCGTATCATTACGACATCTGGTAATGGTGGTGGATCTACATCCTCAGGGGAGGCTACTATTTAGGGAGGGGGTCATAGTGTTGAGTTAGGTACAACACGTAGACCGACATCATCCTTTGAGGAGAGACAATATTTATTTAGAGATACAATTGCTAGGTTATCTCATGCTATAGAGTTTCTCGATTCTACACTTTTGGCTTCTGCACTCTCCCTAATAGGGAGAAGATTATTTCTATGAGAGATGAGTTATGCCATATGATTCAAATGATAGAGACATACAACCCATATGATGATATCAGTATTGAGAATTTTTACTCCTCCCTTTCTTGTAGTGTCACTAACACTATGAGGTGTACACAGATTGATAGACAAGTCTCCATCGCTATGGTGAAGAGTATGTTTCCCTACACATGTAGGGATTGATTCCTACCAAACCCCATTTATTCTTTCTTCCCCCAATAATTTATTCTTTCTTCTATAATAAAAACTCTATTCTATATGCCCTGGATAGGCCAAACCGATACTTTGAGATATGCCCATAAAATGATAGGGCCCTTTCATATATAGATAGGTCTAGGGTTAGAGGATATTTGACTATGAAGTGTATAGAATAGCTTGTTGCACCATTTATATATCCTCACTGGTTAGCTACACATCATAGGTGGCCATAGAAGGATGAGTTTCCTCTTTATTTCTACAAATAATTATTTGTAGAATTTCATTTACATCATGATGTAGATGATACAGATTTTCCAGGTCATGCTAGATAGGGCTGGGTAGATTATCAGAGATATTTAGATTTGCAGACACCCCTGCACCTATTAATAAATAGGCAGTGATGGGTCCAAACCTTTTGGTCATGCCAAGAGCTTGACAGATGGCTGATGTAGGTATGACTATTCCAGATGATACAGTCATAACTCAAATCTATTCTAGCATTACCATAGGTGCTACACAATTATAGGAGATGTCTTTAGATCAATGTGGCAGACATATGTTACGATCTCGTGGTACCATTTCAATAGCTATATCCTCTAGCATAGGAGTTGATGATGTGTATGGGATAGTAGATATACCATCTCCACTAGAGGTTTCTACTATATCAGATGTGGATACATTATGTCATATGGCATCCTATTTAGCATATGATCTTCTTGGTTCATATCAGGCATTATTGACAGTCATGGGGATTCCTCTTAGTGACATTGGTGGACACATCATCCATATTCTCTCATGCATAGTATGATCATAGGGTTCACAGAGACAAGAGGATATCCTTGCACCTTCTACAACACCTACTTCTACACAGGGCCCCATAGCATATGCCCCCACACCTACTCCTACACAACACCCTACAACACTTGCCCCCCCACCTACTAAGAATCTTGTACCACCTCCTACAACAACCCCCCATACTAAGGCCCCCATAGTATGACAATGTCTATTTACCACTATGCTTTCAGATGAGATGGTCAACCTAGACCAGGCTACTTTATTAGTACACAATTTAGATATCAGTCAAATTGGCAAATCATTACATGGTGCTATGGAAAATATAAATTTATATGTTTAAATTTATTTGTTACTATATTTTACACTTATAAGTTTAACGTACTTGAGCTTTTATACATGTACTTAGAGACATACATATATTCAAGTGATTCAATCTAACTTGTGTACATACATGTATTCTATAGGGTCTTAGTGATAGTATGTTGCATTTTGGAGATCTTCAGACCCCAATAGATCCTGCACGACATGAGTCATAGTTATGTTACATATATATATATATATATATATATATATATATATATATATGTACATGTGATATAATACATGTACGTACATAATTTTATAATAACAAATTTTTTTCATTTGACACAGGGCCCAGACCCAAATCGTATAGTCTTTTGGGGTCATGGATTAGGAGGGGGATGTGGTTTATCTTATTTTAGATGTCTATTTCATTGATGTCAAGACATTATATATATATATATATATATATATATATATATATATATATATATATATATATATATATATATATGTATATATATATATATATATATGTATATATATATATATATATATGTATATATATATATATATATATGTATATATATATATATATATATGTATATATGTATATATGTATATATATATATATATATGTATATGTATGTATATATATATATATATGTACATATATATATATATATACATACATATACATATATATATATATATATACATATATATATATATACATATATATATATATATACATATATATACATATATATATATATACATATATATACATATATATATATATATACATACATATCTATATATATGTATATATATCTATATATATGTATATATATATATATGTATATGTATGTATATATATATATATATGTATATATATGTATATATATATATATGTATATATATGTATATATATATATATATATGTATATGTATATATATATATATGTATATGTATATATATATATATGTATATGTATACGTATACGTATACGTATACGTATACGTATACGTATATGTATATGTATATGTATATGTAATTTTAGATACTTTGATATGGAGACCTCAATGTTGTTTATATGTTATTTGGATACATTTGATGTGGTATTTTAGAGACATTTGATGTGGTATTTTGAAGACATTTTATATGTTATTTGGATACATTTGATGTGGTATTTTAGAGAAATTTGATATGGTATTTTGGAGACATTTTATCTGGTATTTTGGATACATTATTTCATATATGTGTTATTTTGTAGATGTACACGTTATGTTCATGTTGAATGTATGTATGTTTTCAATATTCATATTTTTATTTCATAAATCATTAGTTATTTTGTATATGTGCTACAACATTTAATC
>CM053788.1:304196931-304236931 GCA_028749045.1 Cupressus sempervirens | reverse complement strand
ATGAAAATGTTGATATGTAGATATATCAATGGACAAACCTTGGTCATAAACTCATCATACCGCAATTCGCTCTCCTTCAATACAATTTTTTTGTATTCAACTCCTTTCTTATTTTGGTATGTCTCATATTCATATCTCATCCATGAAACTAGTGTCAATTCATAAATATTCTCAATTTTTAGTGGAAATTTAGATAAATCTTCACAATCTAGACATTGATTTATGATGCATTGTACTTTGAACTCATTTGAATCTTCTAATTTATCACATAATATAGACTTCACAAATTGTGATGTACTGCTAGGGATGACCAAATTTGGATCAAGTACTGCCATAATTTTTTTATATGATTACAAGTTTAGATTAAATTCAACATGGTTTCAACAACAAAAAGTTTCACGTATCTTATTTATGCTGACAAAGGAAGGATGTAGGCTCTCAACAATTCTCTAACATATTTTCACATTTGAAAATTCTTGCTTGAATGTTTGAAATAATTCACTTTGTTTTATATCTATAAAGTGTTTTGGATGTTCAATTTTTTCCCCTTTCTCTTGATCTTTAATTTGTACAGTATCATGTCTACTGAAAGAAACACAAGATGATGTGGTCCAAAATTCAATAACCTATCTTTTTACATCTTCAAAAATTCTATCTTTTCGAGGAATTCTACAAATATTAACCTAATTATTCTCAATGTTTTCATCTAGCGTATTTCTCCTCCTAATGTATCTCTAAATAGTTCTTCTAGATATATGTAGTAAATCAAAAATTGTACATACTTGTTTCTATGTGTCAACTATTACTAGATATAGTAGTAATCAATGCTTTATGTGCAGTGCTCAAATCGCCTCCTCAAGTTCTGTCGTCAATTTTGTTATAAGTAGTTTGCAAATTTTCAACTATTGTTTTATTAACATTATGTGCATGTTTTTCCTATCATCAACACCCAACAACTCCAAAATAGGCCTCATATCTTTTCTCCTAAATAACTTGACAAATAATTGTGCCTTTCCAAATATTCTTTTGTTTTTGAAATATTCATCCCACATGTTTTAGCAATGTTTTTTAATAGTCTTCTCTTTTACCATTTGTGCAGATGGAATTTGACTAAAAAGTAGGTCCTCATCCAAATCCATCAAATTTCCTACACCTAATAATATGTTTCTATCATTAGAACTACCAATTTGTTCATCTTCATGAATCTCATCCTCTTCATGAATCTTGTCCTCTTCACGAATCTCATCTTCTTCATTAATTTTAGTAGGTTGGTTCTGATTACATTTTGTATGATCTTTAATTTTGTCATCTTATTCTATCATATTTCTTTGATCTAGCCTTTTTATTACCCATTCAATACTTTGACCTACAGGAAAATATTTTAATTTAGATTCCACTATAAATATATTTCAATACTTCAATATTGAGTACATAAAAATAACTAGGTGAAAAAAATACCTTATTGATGATCCTTTGTAATTGTCATTAAACTCCACGAAACAATTGATAAACACAGCTTCAAAAAATATTTATTTTTGAAAATGCTCCTTTAAATTTTGCAATTTACTATGCAGTTATCATAAATTGTAATTAAAACCAAATTATTTTATATGAAATCACCAATGTAACTGCTAGCAATTTTTTTGGGCCGATAGGGATTATTACCGAAATTGTTATGAGCAAAATAGTTTCAGCCAAAACTATCTATGTGTCATCCTTAGTGGCAACCACACAAGAAAAAGATGCAATTTCTCAAAAAAATTCACTTTCAATACTAATTTATCCATACAAAATGAAGTTTTTCCAAAAATAAAAAATACCCTTTTGTGGATCTTGGAGTCAAGTTTATGTTCTTGTAAATTTTTTAGCATTTTGATTATTTAAAATATGTTATATTTATAAAATATTAGAAGTAGGTCTTTTAAGATTCAAGAAGATGTTTGTTCAAAAAAAGTAAAAAAATAGTAAATCATTTTTGAAAAATAAAAAATTTACGTGTATCTCTAGAGGAGAGAGTCATCTTCAAGAATATGTAATTTTAAAAAAAAAATATGTAGATTTGATAGAAAAAGTTTGGTGGGAAAAAAAATCTATCATTTTTTGATAAGTTTGACTTTGAACACTTATAACTTGAAATATTTAAGTCCAAAATGAATTTTTTAAAAATCCCCTAGGTATACATGTCAACTATAACATAGTTCAAAATTAGACCAACTTATGATCATTTGCATATATTTGTTTGGTGGGAACGAAACTCTATATTTTCAACATTTAAAAAAATAAGAAATAGACTTAAAAATTAAATAATGATAAAATTTTTACTCAATTAAAAAATAAAAAATTACAGGCATAAACTTCATCTAGTTTTACACATTTCATTAGTTTACATCATCTTCAAATTCTAAACACAAATGTCCCTTTTCTATCACTAAAGTTGAACAGTTTAAGTTCTGATATCCTTTTTCTTTATAAAAGGTGATTTAGGTATGTGCTTTTGCCCATAAATATTTGTACAAAATATTAAGCATTACACATACTTGCACTCATAATAATCTCAATCTCAAATAGTTCAGAGGGCAAAAAATCTAAAAATAAAAGAACATGCACATAATGTCTTTGTTTTATATAACAATAGTTCCAAGGGAAAAACAACCTTAAAATAAAAGAACATGCACATAATGTCTTTGATGTATATAACAATAGTTCAAAGGGAAAATAAAAACTAAATATGAAAGAACATGTAAATAATGTCTTTGTTGTATATAACAATAGTTCAAAGGGAAAAAATACCTAAAAATGAAGGAACATGCAAATAATGTCTTTGTTGTATATGACCTCATTAGAACTGCAACCAATATAGTTTTGAGTTGATAATATCTATATTTTAGATGGTGTAATTGGCCTTGAAACATGCTTGGTGAATCCTTTTTAATCTCTTCATCTATCAACCTCTACTGCATTTATCAACCCTTGCATTTATCTTTGTCACTTTGAAAAAAAGGTAAACTACTATGTGGATAGATGAGAAGATTAGATGAAATATAAAGAACAATATGCAAGAGAATAGGTTCTCATTGTAATACCCCAAAATTGACTCATTGCCATGATCAACAATTCTGTTGTATTCTAATCATTTCTAAAGTCCTATTCTACTAGGCAATTCCAATTTTGGTTTTTGCTACTTGACTTAATTGTCAAATGTAGACAATCCTAAATCTACATTAATTAGAGTACCTATTTAATTCTTAAGTATTAACTCATATTAGTCACATTAAACCTATTTGATTGAGATTTAATTTAATTTGAAGTGTTTATACTTTAATTAAATTAAATTATATTCTAAGACTAATGTACTAAGGAATTAAAATATTTAATTTAATAATTGTGCCCACTTTAATTAATTGAATTCGATTTTTCAATTAAATAGAAAAGGCATTAATGAGGTCATGTCTCACTTGTTAAATTAAATAATATCTTCAAAATCCTCTCTTCAATTCTAAAATGGAAACTCTGACTAAACTACCTCTCAAAGTTAGAATCAATCCAGTTAACTTGCTCTCACACTTATGAAAAGTATAGTTAATTACTTATCACACTCAGATATGAAACAATTAACTTCACCTGCACAAGGAAGTTTCCATCTTAACTGAATCTTTTGTCTAATCTTAACCATTCATCAAGGTTGATCTTGACCATTGATCAATTCTTGGATTCTATTTAAGGGGCTCTCAATCCCTCATTACAGAGGTTGGATTTTGATGCTATTGAATTGTTGTCGAATTGAGTACTCACTTTCATAGCTCTTACATGTACTGTGCTTAATATCTTAATATCATTAAGCTTAATAATGCATACATCTAGCTTAGTTTCTTTTACTGTTTAATAGAATAGATTACATATCATATATATTACTTGCACACTAATATTTTTCATAAATCCTTCATTCTAGAAAGGTCTGGTTGCCTGCATCTTGTCCTGAGAGGACATAGGCAAAATCCTTCTAGATAGAAGGCAACAGGTCACATTGTCCGACCTCTTGGATGAACTCTTCCATGTTCATTCTACGAGAATCCACATACAATGACCATGTTGAAGTGTAGGTAAAAGGATTGAGGCCTCATTTTCACATATACATTTTTGGCACCCACCGTGGGGCACTGAAAAACAATTTTTTTGGCCTCATCTATCTTATTTTCTATCATTTTGTACTTGCTCGTACAGATTTCTAGATTTTACACACGAGGATTTGAGGGTTTCATACATCTCTATAAGCTTTCTCACATGAAAAAGTGCCCCATTCCACAAGTTCTCACTTGGCACATCATTTTCTCGCATGGGACAGTGAAAGACTTCTCACGGACCTAAACAAGATTTCACGCAAAATCTTGCAACAACACAGTTAAGATTCTATTTTTCAAAATGTTGTTTATCACTTTTTACTGACATCTTTTCTGTGAAGCATTGTTACTTCAATTTTTCTAGTTTTCTGCAACTTGACAGTTATTTGCAGGATGTTTGACGAAGATTCCTTGATACAAACTTTCCTAAAACATGAACTAACTATGTGTTCGCAGGATGTTGTCAAAGACTAATCTTAAAACCCACTAAAAAAATGTGCCTTTTTTCTACTTTCTAAACATAGTCTAATTAGGGCTTGTGAAGTTCATAGGGCGCAATATAGAAGAATAGGGGATTATGCTCTTCACCACTTGGAGGTCATAACCAAGGGCAAATCAAAAACCTAGAAGCTTCTAAAAGACAACATCTGAGGGAGGCAAGCAGCTTAGTCGTTCTCTAGTGCTAATCCTTTTCTATGATGAGATGATGGTTTCCTTTCAAGGGGATCAAAATCTTTAGAAAGGATGAGTCTAGATTGATTAAGCTAAGTCAGTAATTAACATGTTTTGCATGTTTGGGTGAGAAACTAAGGTAGAGGAATATGCTCTTTCCCCTTGAGGGAAATAAAAAACTTTGACCCTAATTATGTTTGAACCACCAGTTTGAGTCAATCCTTTAGCAAGCCTACCAGAGTGATCTAACCTCTGGGAATGACCCAAGTGAGCACACTCCTTTAGTTGAAGATTCCAACTCACTATAATAAAGAAGCTTTGCCAAGTGAAAGACTCCAAATCTATATTAATTTCGTTCCCTTGATTCTTGAGTATCACTTATCAAGAGGAAGCTTTGTCTGTTGCACTAGCCGACGCTGGCCCCAATCTTGCTAAGTAAGTTTGTACACTTTCAGATGCTAGTTTGGGCTACTGGTCTCAACTCTACTTGCAAAGCCATTGGGGGTTTAATATGAATGGAAGCTAAGTAAAAACCTTTTAGTTAGAAGCTACCCAGTTCACCTCCGAAAGGAGGCATAATCTTTGTGCAAGGAGGGGGAATAATCTCTCCTATAGAACTCACCATAGGCATGCTACTGGGCATTGGAAAGTGGTATACATGCTTGACCCCTTCCACAAGGGTGTTCACTCAGTGTATATGTTATTGAACCCTTTGAATACACCAAAAACATAGGTGCCCTCTAGGGGGTGACACGACTGTGTGATGTGTACGCATGCACATAAGTTGTGGGACAAAGATTTTGCCTTCTCTACCATTTTCTATTTCTAGGGATAAAGCGTGTTTGTTATCGAGTCCTAAACATGTCCAAACCTACTTAAACAAACTGAAAGTCAAGACTCCCCCATCCCTCTGAGTTTCTTTGCCCTCAGTTGGATTGTATTCGACTGTTGATTGCTTCCCATGTCTTGTTAAGAACACTTTGTCTTGTTTCAAACCCAAATGTCAATTTCACAAATTTGGAAATCAACCCTGCAATCTGTCTATTATCTATCAAAAAAACCTCCAATTTGTTTGGAATAGTACAAAACTATCAAAATATCTTCGAAATCCAAGTTTTCTATCTATTTGGTCTCAAAATTGCATGCATAGTTTTACAACATTTCATGTGAGTAGTCATATCTTTATCTGGGTCTATCCATATCTTTGCATGAGAGCTTGCATATCTCTACATGAGATCTTGCTAGTTGTCTTGTATCAAACCTATAATTCCTTTGTGTGGCTTGGAACACATCCTCACACGAGTTTTGGTTGCTATTCTAAGATTTTGTGCCTTGTTAAAATTGTCAAATTACCTTGTTTGAACAATCTGCGATCTGCATCTAGTCTATTTCTTGCATCGAGTTACCTCTTCTCTATCTATAAATAGTCAGAAATAGTGATGTTTCACTTGACTAATGACTTGTGGTCTATGTTTTAACTAGTCTCGTCTCTCATTGTCTTATTTCTATTTCCTAGTGTTTGTTATACTCCGTGTCATGGTAGTCATAATCCTTGGCTATTCTAGCCTTCACTCAAACTACTCATACCTTAGTATACAACACTCTTCCTTTGCTTTTTGAGACTACATTTTAGTGTAATCCTTGTCTTAGTTTTTGCTTCTTGTCCATGTCTATGACTGTCGCAACAAGAAGTGGAAACATGTTTTATCCTCTTAGACTTAGGCGAGGTCATGCTAGGGCTCATAATCATGGTAGAGGTCACCTTCCATTTTATACACAGTCTACATCTAGTTCATCTAGTGAGGAATCTTCACAATCTCTCTCACCAGTCAGATCACCTCGAGTCCAATGAACATTCTCCTTAAACTTACAAAAAACCAGGAACCCTTTGTATCAAGACGATCCTCTGACTAGAAAAGGTCTTGTATCTCCAAACAAAACATCTATTTTCCTTTTCAAAGGATCTTTCCAATTGCAACATACTGAAATTGAACACATTCCTATGATGGCTGATCATGAACTTGAACATGGTAGTCACAACAGACACCAAGATCCACCTAGGAATGACAAAGAAAAAGACCATGACATCAATGAGGAACAGGAAGAGGTGGAAATACTTCCTGAACACATAGGAAAATGTCAAAAAGATAAAAACTTTCAAAAGGTCATGGAAATCCTACTCAACAAAGAGAAAGAAAAGTACTTTCTCAAACTTTCCCAAGAGAGAGCTAAGCTACTCTCTCATTTCAATGTGGAAACCATCGTCACGCTTGAAGAGGAAACTGAGACTTCCAAACTCCAAAAATAACTAAAAATCATGCAAGACCAACTCGCTCAGATGATGCATGAGAAAGAAAAACCCACAAAAACATACACCTTAGATGCTCTTTGTCCATTTCCATTTGAACAGAGCATAGACATGCCTCCTTTCCCAAGAGGAGTAGAACTACCTAAGTATGAAAAATACTTTGGAACCAGTGATCCCCAAGATCACTTGTGGAGTTTGGTGCCTTATCTATGGAATTTATGCATAACTAGACATATCTCATGTGTTTATTCCCCATAAGTCTAGGTGGTCAGGCTTTGGAGTGGTTCTAACACTTGCCTCCCAGTATCAAAATGTTTGATGAAATAGCTAACTTATTTGTCCAACAGTATTCTCATAACATTCAACACCCTGTCAATATTCGAGATTTATGTAACCTTAAGTAGAAGGTTGGGGAGCCCTTCCTCACATTCCTCCAAAGGTGGAGACAACTATATACTAAATATTCATGCAAGATTCCAGAAATAGAGAAGCTTGACATCTTCACTGATAATCTCCTACCTGATTTTGGGTATAGAGTCCAACTTCAAGGTCTGTGTACCTTTGAAGACATGATCACACATGTCATCCACATAGAGGAATTTATGGTCAAGAAGGGTGAACTCACTCTTCATAAGGACACAAAACAAGGCTCCACCTCCAACAAGGACAAAACCAAGTACATCAACAAGAACTGAGAAATTGTACATGATGGGGTTGTTGACAATGTTACTCCTAAACCTGCTAAGACAACCTTTAATCTCATAGATGGTCTCAATGCAGCCAAAAATGCTAAGAAACCTCCTCTAGACAACAAGACATCCGAGAAAAAACTAAGAAACTCATGGGCCACATGCCCTAAATGAGAGTATACACCTCTGGATGAACCTTTGGATGTGGTTTACAAAACTTTGTTACAAAACAAGCTCATTTCACCATTGGACAACTCTTGCCCTTATGATCCATAACCATGACCACCATGGTGGAATGAGACCATGTTCTATGAGTACCACCAAAATAAGGGACACAAAACTAGCAACTACATAAACTTGCATCACAAAGTCCAAGACATGATTGATGCTGGTGACATTGTGGTAGATGGACATAACAAGAACTCATATCACAAGGCCTTCAAAGAGCCCTTCCTAGCTTATGAAAAGGAAGAAAGTTCAAAATTGAAACCCAACAACAAGGTCAACTATGCATACACTAATGATGAAAACATGATAAACATGGTTGAACCTATGGATTTTGAATACTGTGACATCATTACCCTTAAGGGTAAGCAAGATAACAATAAACCCAACACACCATTTGTCTTGAAGGGTCCTACTTCCAACACAACGAACAATACATCTTCGTAACACTATGCTAATGCTGTTACATGCTCTCATACCAAGTTGGTGCTTAAAGGTTTAACTCCTTCTAGTTTTGATCCTGAACAACATAAAGAAAAAACCCTTGCTGGTCCATCTGGCAAAGGTGCAAAACTTGCAACGAATTCAACATCAACTAGCTATAGTGTTCTCGATGAATTGAAATGAACTAACACTCAAATCTCAATCTTTGATCTACTTAAAATCTTGCTTGCTCATAGGAAAATTTCTAAAAAACCCCTCACTAAGGCAAATGTTCCTCAAGATCTTGATCTTGAGCAATTTCAATCTATGGTAAGTCACCTGACATGACCTTACTTTATATCCTTCTCTGAGGAGGATGACAACTCACTTAGTCACCCACACAATCAACCTCTATACATAGAGGTCATGATACATCAGACGCATGTCTGCCAGGTCCTCATCAATAATGGCATAGGGTTGAACGTTGTCTCTAGGTCTTGTGGTCTTACCCCTTCACGTTGGGATGTCACTTGTCAAGTCATTAACATTCCCTTGGCTTATAACATTCTGCTAGGATGGCCATGGATACATGAGATGTGTGCTATGCCGTTCACATACCACCAATGTGTCAAATTCCCGTTTCATGCCTCCAAAGTCACTATTCCTACCACTACTAGGTAAAGCTGCAATATGCTCAAAGCTACTAAATTTTTTGTCCCCACTAATAGGGAATCCATTGATTACCATGACAAAAAGCTAAAAAAAATTGAGTAGTCACTTAAGCTGAAAGAAAATAACATGGGTGAGTACCATATCGAACTAGTATTGTCATTAATATCTCTCCCTGAGTCTCGTCATCGTTATGGGAGACCATCTGAGGCAAAGAAGCCATTTGTGCTGACACCTCAAACCATGCATAATGGCACTTTTATCAAGGCTACAATTACCTTAGAGGATGAAAGTGAAAATAGAGCCATTGCTACATGGCTTTACAAAGAAGAAACTCTAGTAGACCTAACGGAGCAAGCTCAAGAAATCACTCTTGAAAAATATGGGCTTGGTCTTAGACTCATGAAGCATTTTGATTACAAGGGAATTGGCCCTATTATGTGCAATAACAATGGCCTAGTTGATCCTATCAAGGCAATAGCTTGAAGAAACAAAGATACATCTAGTCTAGGTTTTAGAAAGGTTCCCTTCCATTTGGGAGCTAACAAATTCATACCAGAGCCTGAGGGTTCAACTGGAAATGAGTCACAAGCTGAGTTAGATACTCAAGATGATAAATTAGATGATGATGATCCTTATCCTTATCCTATTCCTCACGATCTAGGTAAATTCTTTGCTGAACTAGATGACTTTGTGCCATGTGTTAGCACTATGGATGATACTAGTGATTCTTCCAAAGACAATACTGATCCACCCAGAGCTCGTTTAGAAAAGAGAGAGTCTAGTCAGGTGTTATGTGTTGAATACTTGTGTAAAAATCTAGATGATGAAGGTGAGTATGTCCCTATCACTATTGGGGAATTCTATAACCTCTCACCGTGTAGCACTGATTCTAAGGAATATGAGTTTGAATCTCTTTCAAAAGTGACCATTGATAAAAACATTGACCAAGTTCATTTCTATGAAAACCAACTCGAAGTGGGTGAAATGTCTAGGGTTAAGTTGGATGGGTCTAATCCAACTAGTTTCCTAGAGTCATCAATTACTGATGTTATTACTCAAAGGCATTCAAACACACTTGTGGATGAAGTTTCCGTAGGTCTCAAATTGCTGGTCCAAGTATTTAATGACTATACCATGAATGCAATCAAACCCATCACTACTCTTTCACTCACACATCTCGAGCTTATAGATTGGAACCCTAATGCATCTAGTGAAGTCCCCACATTCTAGAATGACTATGCTCTTTCCTACTACCTAAATGCTATCGAACTTGTAACATCTTCCACTAGTGAGCAGAGTGTCAACATGACTAAAGCTGATATCAAATATCTTAGTCATATAATTAAAAAGAAAAAATGCAAAAAGTTTGATGGTGAAAACCACATTGTGGTAGTATTAGAACCCAAAAAAGTGAAAAAAAAAGATGTATCCAGGGGTGAAAACCTCTTTGAGGCACCCACAGATGAGATATTTGATGCACTTCCAAGTCACTTTCAAGAAAGATCACCAGTGTTGATAGAGTTGACACAACCGATCAACTTCGGTATGGAAGAACATCCTCATATGATACATTTGGCACAATCATTGTCACCTTAAGAAAATGAAGAATTCATTGCCTTCTTCTGAGAGAAGAAGATAAATTTTTCTTGGACATATTCTGACGTGCCAAGATTAGATCCTGATCTCATTATGCATCATATGTCCATTGCACTAGGCATTAAACCAGTTAAACAAAAACTTCAGAAAATGCACCCTCATGTTGCATTACTTGTCAAAGCTGAATTGGAGAAGTTGCTAAAAGTTGGATCCATCCTTGCAATTGATTATGTTGGATGGATATCCAACATTGTTCCAATCTCCAAGCACGACAAATCTATCAAAGTTTGTACTGACTTCCATGATCTCAACTTAGCATGTCCTAAGGATGATTTTCCACTTCCCAGCATTGATATGATAGTGGACATGACAGTAAGATATGAGATGTACTCACTCATGGATGGGTTTTCTGGTTATAATCAGATAAAAATTGTACTAGAAGATCAAGAAAAGAATGCTTTTACATGTGCATGGGAAACCTTTTGCTAGAACGTAATGTCATTTGGCTTGAAAAATGCTGGTGCAACCTATCAAAGGGTAGTAACTATAATTTTTCATGACATGATGCATAAGACCATGGAGGACTACGTGGATGATGCCTTGGTCAAAAGAAAAAAATGTAATACTCATCTGCAAGATTTGGGACCCATCCTAGATCACACGAAAAAATTCAGTCTTAGGCTCAATCCTAAGAAATGTGCATTTGGCATCACATCAGGAAAGTTACTAGGATACATAGTGTCTACAAGAGGAATTGACGTGGATCCAAGGAAAGTTCAAGTAATTATGGATATGCCTCCACCTCGAAATATCAGCCATATGAGAGGCCTACAAGGTAGACTCCAATCTATTTATAGGTTCATCTAATAGTTGGTTGATAGATCACAACCTTTTACAAAGACTTTACATAAGGGTGTGAAATTCAATTGGAGTAAGGATTATGAGCAAAACTTAACATAGATAAAATAATATCTTGCCAATCCACTAATCTTGATGCCTCCTATCTATGGGAAGCCTTTGATTTTGTACATTTTAGCAACTAAAACATCTTTGGGAATCTTATTAGCTCAAGAAGACAATGATAACAAGGAGAGAGCTATTTACTACTTGAGTCACACATTGATCTCTTATGAGAGGAATTACAACATCATTGAGAAAGCTTGCTTGGCAATTGAATTTTCTTCCCAAACATTGAGACACTGCATGTTTGCCCACACTATGTGGCTAGTAGCTAAAATAGATCCACTAAAGTACTTGCTTAGTAAGGTAGCTCTCACAGGAAGATTGGCTAAGTGGGTTATGATACTTAGTGAGTTCGATATTCAGTATGTTGAACAAGAGGCTATCAAGGGATAGGTGATTGTAGATTAGCTAGTAGATGCACCAATGTAGAGTCTCCTACCAATGAACATCAATTTCTCTGATGAGTCAATTTTGACACTCACACACCAAATGTGGGTCATGTTCTTCGATGGGTCCTTCACACAACATGGATCTAGTGCTAGATTAATCTTCATAACACCACAGAGATATTTGATACCCAAAGCATATAAGATCCTATCTCCTTTTACAAACAACATTGTTGAATATGAGGATTTGATTAATGGCATGAAGATGGTAGTTAAATGGAGAGTGGATTAGTTAGATATATTTGGGGACTCTCAGCTCATAATCAACCAAGTTAATGATGTGTACCAAAAAAAGGATGAGAAATTGATTCCTTACAAATGCATGGTTGATGACCTGAAGAAGTATTTTGCACACATCACCTTCGAGCAAGTTCCTCGAGCAAATAATAAACTAGCTGATGCCATCACTACTTTGGCCTCCCTGTTACAAATGCCCAAAAATGATCTCTGACATGAGTTCCTAGTGGAAGCGTTACACTACCCAGCCTATGAAACCCTTGATTCTAGGATGGTCTATTCTATTGTAAGACAAGACTCATCTCACTACCATCACATCTATTCCTATCTCCATAACCAAACCATTTTGGATGGTCTAACTCAGAATGAGAAATGTTACCTTATTTGTAATGCTTCGTGGTATGTCATTATTGCTGAAACTTGTTTAGGAGAGGTCTTGATGGAACACTCCTTAGGTGTTTAGAAACTAAAGAGTCCAAACATGCATTAATTGACATTCAAGAGGGCATTTGCGAAGCCCACTCAAATGGCTTGACACTAGCTCAGAAACTCATTAGAGCTGGTTACTATTGGCCTAAAATGGAGCAAGAGGTAATCAAGTATGCTAAGTCTTGCAAGCAGTACCAACTCCATGGGAATATGATTCACACTCTAGATAGGAAGCTAATTCCATCTACTACAATGTGGCCATTTCAATAATGGGCCTTTGACTTGGTGGGTTAGATTCACCCAGCTTCTAATTGACATAAGTTCATTATCACAACTACAGACTACTTTACGAAGTGGGTAGAGGTAGTACCTCTTGCAATAGCAAATGAAAAAACTATAGCTCTTTTTATCACAAACTAAATCATCTATAGGTATGGTGTACTGGCCTCCATCATTACTAAAAATGGAGGATAGTTCAAAAATAAAGACCTTAAGGAGTTATGAAAATGATTCAAAATCACACAACATTGGTCTTCTATCTATTACCCCCAAGGTAATGGCTAGGTAGAGGCATCCAATAAGAGAATCCTCAAGATAATCCATCGCACAATCAATAAATCTAGGAGGGACTGGCATCTCTAGATCAATCTAGACTTGCAAGCATATAGAACAAACATCAAGACTCCAACGGGTACAATGCCCTTTATTTTGGTTTATGGAGTAGATGTTGTGCTTCCAATAGAGGTTGAGATTCCTACCTTGAGAATCTCTATGAAAGGTCTTATTCTTGATGAAGATTACATGATAGCTTGGCTTCAAGAGCTAGTGCTACTAGATGAACATTGACAAGTGACATGTGATCATCTACGGGCTTATCAACAGTGAATGCAAGAAGCTATAATAGGAAAGTTAGGCCACATAACTTCCAACTAGGTGATCTCATCTTGAGAGAGAATCCTAAGAATCAGCAACAACAAGTTCAAAAGGGAAAGTTTGAACCAAACTAGCTTGGTCCTTACATAATCACTATAGGGTATGGATCTGATGCTTACTAGCTTTCTACAGTTGAGGAAGAAGTGCTTAAAGAACTTGTCAACACTTTCCACCTGAAGCAGTTTTGTAGCTGGTCTGATCTCAAAAGCTCTTTGTACATATCTAAAAGACCTAAAAGAAATTGTCACCTAGGTGAAAACCTAGCAATAGGTGCCTTGGTAACACCAAAAAGAAGAAGAAAAATCTAGAAAAATAAAAAAAAATAAAAAAAAGAGAAAAATACAAAAAAATTGAAAAACAAGAAAAGTGCCATTGGTGACAACTTGGAAACAGGCATCATGGTAGCAAAAAAATGAAAGCCCTACCAAGAAGGCAAAAACTTGGCAAACAAGTGCCACTTATTCCCAATGTTCCATCCCACAACACATCTTCTGGCTCCCTGTATAGTTGTTTTACTGCTTTTCATGCTTTCTACTCATGTATGCATGGATCGAGTCTTGTCACGGCTTGGGGGCACAACTTACTAGTGTCATAGAAAATTTTTTGTGATAGTCAGCAATTGTTCTGACTATGTTTACCTACTATCACTAGTGTCACTCCTTCTCAAGATTCTCCTCATAAAATCACTTTCATGACAGTCACCAATTATTCTAGTTGTGTCTGCCTACTATCTCTAGTGTCATTCCTTGTCGAGATTCTTCTCATAGTATCTCTTTCATGACAATAACTAGTCATTTTGGTTGTGTCTTCCTACTATTGTTAGTGTCACTCCTTGTCGAGATTCTCCTCATAGAATCTCTTTCACGACAATCACCAGTCATTGTGGTTGTGTCTACCTACTGACGTTGCTAGTGTCACTCCTTGTTGAGATTCTACTCATAGAATTTCTTTCACAACAATCACTAGTTATTTTCAACTACGTCTACCTACTATTGCTTGTGTCATGATTCTAGATTCCTTTATGGAAGATCCCTCTTGCATTAGTCACTAGCCATTCTGGCTATGTCTGTCTACTATCGCTAAGTCCTCTTTAGGTTCTTCATCTGAAGATTCCTCTTTGACTTTAGTCACCAGACATTCTAACTGCATCTATCTATTGTCATCACCCTATTGAAGAGATTTATTTCATCTATATTTTGGACATTGACACTTGACATCAATCCCAAAAATAGTGAACTCAAAATGATATGCCTATTTTGATATGTTGAGCATTTTCTTTATCTGTTTTTCTTTTGCTTTATCATGTCTCCTCGAGCAACTTGATGATGTCATTCTAACTAGAGAAGTCATGACTAGGGGCATGATCTTTTCTTTATTTTTTGTTTGCAATTTAGTTCTAATAAGTTGACATATTCCTGTAAAAGGGGTGTCCACTATAAGAGCCTCCATCTCGTATTGGATGGCCGAGTGTACCTCGACTCCTTTTATATGGATACATCAATAATGTTGGTTCTTCTCCTTATCTATTGGAGTGAACTCTTCATGCTATAGTACATACTAATACTCATCTTGTTAAGTGAATGTATGGGTCACTGTGAGTATATCTAGCATACTTCTATCTTGGTTATGAGCATAAGGGTCATTGTGGATAGAATATTCACTAATTACTTAGCATAAGATGGATCTCTTGTATGTTTGGTGTGTCTACCATGCAATCAACATTTTGGTCATCCTAGCATTTATGCTCTAATGCTTATCTTAACTTGCTATATTAAAAGAGACAAATGTTCTTGTCATTCTGGCTTCTTGTGCCTCAAATGCTTACATTTCATCTCGACAAAACTAAAGTAGATGTCCTATTTATATTCTCATAATTGCAATATTAGTGAGAGTTGAATGACATCTAGAGTTTTGGCTATGTTCTCAATGATGATAATTGTCAAGGCTTGGTAACTAGACCTAGGGTTGCATCTAGCGTAAGATTGCATTACTCAGTTCAGCATATGATTCAATTACAAAACTACTTTCACCTTTTGTGATGAGGGACTCTTAGTTTTTTCAGAGTATCATGATTCTTCATGGCTATACAAGCATTTGATTCTATGGTTCGTCCTCCCACTCTCCTTGATTGGATACCTATCACTATCAAGAAAAAACATGAAACAATACACAAGATGTCAGTCCATTTACTTGTGCATTTCATTCATAAAACCATACATACATCTCATCTACATAAACAACTCAAATCAACAATGCATCCATGCATCACATCACATTTTCATCTCATAATCATAGCAATAAAACATCTCATATATATCAAATTAAAAGATAGACATTGACAATGACATGAACACAAGATACTCGGCTCAAAATCTCATATATATATTAGTATCAATGAATGTGTCAATACAAAAAAAGGGTGCTACTCGAGCATTGGAAATAAAAAATGATACAAAATGGTGCTGGCACACCAATCAATACATAGAAAAAATAAAAAAACTTGGAGGTAAGAGCATCAAAATTCTAACCCTTTCCACCACCCTCACCTCTTGGAGGAGGAGGAGGAGGAGGTGGCATGTCTAGCCTGGCTGGTGGGCACACACCTCCAAAATCTTGTGCATACTGAGAAAAATAAGGCACCTCCTAAGCCTCATCAGGTACTACTATAGAGTATGCTATGAAATAATAGGCTGCTCAGGCTACCTACAGTCTCACCTCATCTTGCAACATCTCTGCCCTTCGCTCAGCTACCAAAACTTGCTCTCGCAACCTTTGGATCTCATGATCACACTCAACAATCCACACATCCCTCATTGCCACCTGTATCTAAAACTCTCCCAACTGTCAGGAGGCCTATTTGATCCTCTCTCTCACCCTCATCAAGGCATCTTAGGGCCTCGTAGCAGGTTGTTCCTACATCTCCTCATCTAGCATCTTGGGTTGCTGCTCAGGTGCTTGCTCCTCTACCCGCAGTCTCTATCATCAGCCCTGCTCCACCCGACTACTGCCAGCACTTGCATTTGACCCCATCTATCATGGAGGAATCTACACTTGCTGCACCTTATGCCTCACCTATGGTGGCTACTACTATGGTGGCTGCTACTGTGCCATCTACTAGACTGGACCCTATTTGGGTGCTTGTTGTGGTCCTTGCACCGCCATCCCACGGGATCCATGAATCATGGAAAGGGGTGACTGATAAAATATGCCTAGTATGTAGGCATCATCCCAACATCTGCTATTTCTAGGAGGTAATCCCACTGTGATGCAACTAGGTTGTGCACATCTATCATCAACCTCTCAAAATCTAGTCTCGTAGACCACCCCTGATCTAGATCTCTCACTAATCTTGCATAAGAGAAATACTCCTGTGAGATATCTCACGGCTACCCATACTATCACCACACCCATGTGATAGGAAATCTCTCTATGATCTATGTCACTTAGTCTAATAGTGGTTGCGAGAACATCTAGCTCAGCTCTCTAAGAGCGTCATCCCAATCCTCTATCTCTCTCCAAGGCTGCCATATGATGGAGACTAGGTCATTAAGATGGGTCCTCCAATGCTCCATATTACCCAATCCTACCTAGGTAAGTTACCCTCTGTATCTACATATATATGGCTCCATTAGCTCTCGAACATCCTCAAAAATGGGCCTCGTAACTGGTAGGTGCTCCCATGCCCAAATCTGTAACACAGACTCTGACGACCATACTCTTGTGCTCATGATATACTATCTTGTGCATCTCATAAAACATGTGTGCAAGCATACACTGACCTCATCCGAATCACTCAGGAGAATCAGCCATCCTTTGTATCATGATGCCCCATCCACACTCTAGCCCATGTTGTCCTCTATCCAGCACCAAGAAGTAGTTGATGAAAATGGCTAACATTGATGCCAACCTATGCGTAGTCCCATAGGTATGGACAAGCTCATCCCATGTGATGGCTCGCCCTATTGCTAACTCTCATTGGAAGATAGCCTGCAATGCCTCCATCCCTACTCTGGGCACTGTGTCATAAACTAATTGTGGCCCATGGAAAAGTATTTGTAGTATCCTATAGATATCCTCTAGAGTGATAGTCATCTCCCCCAATGGAAGATAAAAGGTGTTTGTCTATGAATAGAAATGCTCCACCAGTGTTGGTCAATCCATTAGTTCTATCAGCAGGCCGTGATTGACCATCACTACTGGGATTTGACATAGAGAGTTAAGTCCCAATCTATCAATATGTGCCATATAAACATCATCTAAACTCCACAATAGAGCTCTGTATGGTGAATAGTGTGACCTAAACACAATGTCATTGAAGACCATCTGCACACACGAACAAGAACAACACGCAAATGGTCAGTACTCACTCAACAAGTAAAAAAGATGACAAAACAACTGCAAAATTAAGGTGAAACAATAAAAATGCAATTTCTCAACACCAAAATTTTGTGCAAAAATTCATGTTCTCACATGAGAAAACATGTTCTCGCATGAGAAAATAAATCCTCACATGAAAAATCACAATCTTGTGGCAGAAGCGATGAGAGTTTGAGCGAAAAGTGCCCAAAATCCTGTGCATCTCAAGCCAAAGGTGGGTGTCTCCTATGTGAGATTCCCCATCGGTGTGTGTGAAGAAACACTAGACTGTGTATCTTCATGCAAAGAAGGATTGGGCTTGTGCAAGGAACGACACCCTTGCGTGAAAGCCAATTGACCAAAAATAAAAACATGCAACAAATCTGCAAAAATACACCAAAATGTGTGAAAAATTCAATACAAAGCAAGTGTGTCGACTACTCACCAGAGGTCCACTGTCCACCGGCCGACTATGTCATCTAGAGAACTCAAAATGGTGTAAATGCATTGGGACTACCATATGTCTCTTAGAGCTCTCTTCTCCACTAAAGACAAAGTGCACAAATGACTTGAAAATGACCCCTTGGGCCCTTATATAGGTTTTGACCTAATTTTTCAAAGTGCTCCGATTTGTGCAAAAATCACCGCTGGCTAATTTGACCATTTTGAATCCATTTTTTGGATCAAATTTGAAATTTGACACACTTAAGTAGCCCAAAAATGCATTTTAAAATTTTGGGACTGACGTGATCGAATGCTTGTGCAGTCCAAATTCTTTTGATACTTTGAGAATCTTGGAACCTTTTCAACTCAAAATTTTGAAATTTATTCTGGAAAAAGTAAATTCTGGTCAACTTTTGGTCAACCTTGGTCTTTGGGACCTCAAAATCATGCTGAATTGACTCCAAATTTTCTTTTGATCATTTTTTTCTCTTCTATATTCTACTGACTCTTCACATTCTTCTGTATCTCTCTCTCTCTATAATGCTTTGCATCATATTTTTGGTGTGTCATCTTTCAATTTTGCTCCTGAGGGGGTAGGATGATTACATCATTGAATCTAAACTTTGACTCAATTTGAATCTTCATTACTTGGGGCATTTTGTTCTCATCTTATGTCCTTATCACTCAGGGCATCTCATCACTAGGGGTAATTTTGTTCTCCTCTATATGATATTATCCTTGCATTAGTGAATCACATCTTATAGTAGTTCTTATTAGAGTTTGATGGATAGGTATTGGGGCAGTCTAAATACTGACTCCTGAGGATCAAGCCTTATTTTGGGGATGTTCCTACAGCTCATGATTGGATCATGTTATCTTTTATGCGTAGGTATCTAGGTGTTCTATCTAGATTCCTTAGGGCTAAGCTCTGTTCTAGAGATAATCCTTAAAAGCTTATCAATTCAGGTATCTAGGTGTTCTATCTGGATTCTTAAAAGTTAAGCTTCATTCTGAAGAAAACCTTTTAAATGCTTATCAATTCAAGTATCTAGGTGTTCTATCTGGATCCTCAAAGGTTAGGCTTTGTTCTGAAGAAAACCTTTTAAATGCTTATCAATTCAGGTATCTAGGTATTGTACTCGGATTCCTTAAGATTAAATTCTATTCTAAAGATAATCTTTAAAAGCTTATCAATTGGTCTCTATGTCATCAACTTCGGAACCAATCTTACTTATTGATCTTTGTATCATGTTTTCTAATTTTCTTTGAATCAAACATGTTGCTCACACATTCATTCAAAGAGGGGCAAAATGTAATACCCCAAAATTGGTTCATTGCCATGATCACCAATTCTAGTCTATTCTAATCAATTCTAAAGTCCTATTCTACTAGATAATTCCAATTTTGGTTTTTGCTACTTGACTTAATTTTCAAATGTAGACAATCCTAAATCTACATTAATCAGACTACCTATTTAATTCTTAAGTATTGACTCATCTTAATCACATTAAACCTATTTGATTGAGATTTAATTTAATTCAAAGTGTTTATACTTTAATTAAATTAAATAATATCCTAAGACTAATGTGCTAAGGAATTAAAATATTTAATTTAATAATTGTGTCCACTTTATTTAATTGAATTAGATTGTTCGATTAAATAGAAAGGGCATTTTTGAGGTCATGTCTCACTTGTTAAATTAAATAATATCTTCAAAATCCTCTCTTCAGTTCTAAATTGGAAACTTTGAGTGAACTACATCTCGAAATTAGAATCAATCCAGTTAACTTGCTCTCACACTTATGAAAAATTTAGTTAATTGCTTATCACACTCAAATCTGAAACAATTAACTTCACTTGCACAAGGAAGTTTCCATCTTAACTAAATCTTCTGTCTAATCTTAACTGTTGATCAAGGTTGATCCCGACTGTTGATCAATTCCTAGATTCTATTTAAGGGGCTCTCAATCCATCATTATAGAGGTTGGATTTTGATGCTATTGAATTGTTGTCGAATTGAGTACTCACTTTCATAACTCTTACATGTGCTATGCTTAATATCTTAATATCATTTAGCTTAAGAATGCATACATCTAGCTTAGTTTCTTTTACTGTTTAATAGAATAGATTACATATCATATAGATTACTTGCACACTCATATTTTGCATAAATCCTTCATTCTAGAAAGGTCTAGTTGCTTGCATCTCATCCTAAGAGAACATAGGAAAAATCCTTCTAGATAGAAGGCAATAGGTCACATTATCAAACCTTTTGGATGAACTCTTCCATGTTTATTCTAGGATGAATCCACATACAATGACCATGTTGAAGTGTAGGTGAAAGAATCGAGGCCTCATTTTCATGTATACACTCATGATATTGCATTTTGTACTTAGAGTCTTATTTTAAAGATGAAAACTTCAAGGTTTCCAAAAAGATTCATTATTTGTTTATTGAAAAATATTGTGTTTATTTTTGTTCCACTTTATAGATCCCACTATATCTTATTTTTCTAAAAAAAAATTGAGAAAAAAAGAGAGAAAATATAAAAGCTATATTTTGTCAAACCTATTGTGAGAATTTGATGGATTTTTTAGATGTTCCATTTTAAAGTTTTAAAATTACAAGAAGCATTTTATTTTAATATTATGGTATGACCATCTCAAACATGCATAAACTTGCATATCTTTCACAGTCTTTATAATGCCCCACCCAGAGATCCTTGGAAACAAGGATAAATAAGTCAAGATAATTTTTTTTTAACACAAGTATGAATGCACTTGGCAAGAACACACGAGGATCAACAAGATCACAATGGAAGATTATACAAACATCTTGATGCCAATAGATCTCCAAACATCACTACTGACCAAAATGACTGACAATAGCAGACGTACAATTGAATTCAAATCAAAACATCCTAAATCCAAAATTTGACACTAGAGGATTGAAGAGAACTTAAGAGGGTACCCTAAACACTTCCCAAAAATTTTTGGTCTTACCGAAAAGTGCTTGATGTCCGCTCGCACAAGTTTTTACAATTTCTAGATGATACTTAAATCAGCATTGGGTGATACTTTTTAGTATCACACAAAATTTCTTCCTAAGGGGTGTGATACTTTCTAGTATCTAATGATAGAATCCTAATGGGCATGTGACACTTTATTGTATCACACCATACTAACACATGGTCGCCTAGGAAAGCAAGAAAATGACTAAGGAAAAACTAAAAGGGTTAAACAAGGTTCAAAACCTCCACACCAGGGAGTACTGGATCCACAATTTGAGGTGTGAAAAATTAAACACACTACATAAAGACATGAACCTAATCTAAGCATCTACCAAGTATAAAGGGAAGGTACAGAAGGAAACATCCCAGTGTACTTAAAGAAACATCACAATAAATAGAAATAACTTCACAATGAGCAATACAACTAAACTAAGTACATGGTTCCTCCCAACCACAATGGCATCATAAGACCATCGTGGGCCCTAGCCATCCCCTGTGTGTAACATCCCAAGCTACTGATCAGATTCTTGGTACTATCATATAAGGATGTCACTACAAAAACATGCTACAATCATAAGCATAAGGAAATCTAACATGCTAGAAGTAAAGCATAAGATAATCCTATAAATTGGATGACATCATCTATAATATGCTACTCACCATAGTAAGGAAATGCGTCAATAAATAACATCAGCTAAACATGATATCCAAGCATCTCAATGAAAGTATAAATCACAAGAAAGCATACTCTAAAACCCAAATCACCAAGTAAAACAATCTAGCAATGATTAAACTAGGATAATAGACCATCTTTTTACACCAGTCCCTAGCAGTGGTATAGGTAGCTACACCTCCCAACCACATGGAACCAATAGGCCACTCTTGCCATGCTGAAGGAGATAATCATCCAACCATAGACACACACAAGTAACATCCATGGCTAACACACATGCCATGCAGTATGATGACTAGAACCAAGGCATGGACAATGCATAAAGTATAGGTCTTGGTCAAACACTCAATGGGCTACTAAGTAGGGGTTGACATCATGGAGAGTCGCTTGGAATTGGAAAGCTTGAGCTTGGATTGTGTGTCCTCAAACTTAAAAAGGTGCTCACATGTTGTGTCCTCAAACTTAATCGGGTGCTCACACATTTTATTATCTTAAGTTTTATTACCACCCAATATTTTCTTTAGTTATCACTTAATTAAAGCTCCCTCTACCAACCTATGACACCATGAACACTAAGCTAGGAGATAGAAGCCCCCTCCATATGCTACCCTACCCTACCTAGGTTCATCCAACGATTAGTGCCTATAAGAATGCAAATTATCAACCCAACCCCAATGATCATACTTCCAAAAGCACCACAGAAGATTGAGACTCGCAAGTCAGACAACAAATGTACATGCACATACTCATATGTGGTGCACCACCATTATGAAGATCATAACACAAGGATTAGATGAGAACACAAGGCAGAAAGTCACTCAACCAAAAATAGAATTTGGGAGGACGAATGCGACACACATCCCAATATAACATAAGACTGAACTAATGGTCTGACTGACATCCAAATGGATGATCCAAGTCCACGAACGACAATGTGCCAAGAAAACCTAGGAAAACTTAGGAAAATTTCAAAATTAAAACCCATTTGACCTTTGGGTACAAAATCCTTGAAAATCCAAAAAAATTGAGTTCGAACATCGTATGCAAAAACAACTAGCATAATGGTCTAAAACCCTGAAACTCCATCCCAAAAATTGGGAAAATGCTCATAACTGACCAACCAAGTAGAACTAGCAAACAGAAATAGAGGGGAACATTAGTTCTCAGCCTCTTAACAAATGGTTACCAAAAAAAGAAGCTGAAATGGAGCAAAAATGCTAAAATGAGAAAGCCCTACCTAATAGAAAAAGAGGCAGAAACTAAAAGATGCACAATAAAATAAAATGCTCACTGAATGTATCAAAAATTGTGGCAAGGCAAGGTCTTCCTGAGCCGAATCCAATGAGATCAACCTCGCGAAGATACCATGCTCACAGCTCCTAGAATGAACAAAAATCTGATCCTTTAGAAAAGGATTCTTCAAAAGATCTCTAAATTTCTATTTTCAAAAAGTGAGAAGTGAATAATAAAATCTTTTTTTCAATACTTATTCACTTTTTGAGTGAATAGTTGATTAGGGCAAATAGCCAGTTAGACTAGCTAGACTCCAAATCAACCCAAACAAAAACAAGTTATTGCTTGTAATGAGAATTCACCTAAGGAAAAGTTGTTAGAAATTAAATTCGAGAAGATATAAAGCCCAAAAACCCAAAATCACAGAAAATCACTTAACAACTTTCACGACAATGTGAACCTCTAAATGTATAGATAAGCTTACTAGTCTAATCACATAATTTAGATGAGTTTAGATTTAATAATCACCAAAAGGTTTTAGTTTAAACAATTAAAATAAGGATACATCAACCATACAGGGTGACATTGGTAAAATATGAATAACTAAATCACTAACTCCATGTGCCACTGCTAGGGATATAATTCTTGCACACTAAATCACACGATCAAGTGCAATTGCATATAATATCATAGCCAAAGAAAAATGCATTAAATACCTAATTAATCCATTTAAATCACTCATGTTTGCAGAAAGCATAAAGATACAAGAATGAAGTAAATAACCATAACATAAAATTCATCACATAACATAATTAGAAAGTATGTCCAAATACCAGGTAATCAGATATCATCATAGATCTATTGTCATCTCAAAATGGTATCAACATGCAAATATGATAAATTGAATAGCATAGCAGTAAAGCATCTATGGTACTAAATCAAAGTATAATATCCAACCCTTAGGTCATCATAAGTACATATAACAAGATTATCAAGTATCTCTCGAAACAAAATAGACAAGGTATAGACTGCAAACATGAGAGACACTATAATCCCTTCAATTCATAATGGAAGATTAGAAAATTTCACCACCCCTAACATTCTAAAATGAAAAGCATATTGAATGCGCACTCACTTGTGAATAGAGCTAAGTAAACAAGAATATTTTAAAGTTAAATTTTTAAAATGAAACTTTGTAATAAAATATCATAAAGTTATAAAAAATAATTTTTTAGATAGTTATACTATTAATATAAATTTGAAAGAATAATTAGAGTTGATTTAATATTTTTTTGTCAAATTTAGAAAATAGTAGCAACATAAACAAAAGTTAAGTTGTAAAATGGATGACATAAATATGAAAAATGAGTGCTAGTTTATAAAACATTTTAAAATTATATTTCAAGTGTATAAACTTTACAAATTAAAGCAACATGATTATAATTAGATTCAAATGGTAATGACAATTAAAAGCATATAAGATAATGATTAAAGAAAAATAATCAAACTTAAAAAGAGAAAAATTGACAAGTTTGAACATAGGAATTAAATTTAGTATAAAAATGTATGAGTGATTAGAATTTAAAAAAAAGATGTTTGTCTTTAAAATGAAAATGAATTACTAAAATAAGTTTTATTTATTTTCCTAAAAACTATTGCATTTTTAAAATAATGCAATAAAATTAATATTTTAATCTTTTAAAAAAAATTCAATAAAAAGAACCTTGATTATCAAAACTTAGAACCTTTTTTTATCAATAATAGTTTATTATATTAATTTAAAAAGTTAAATACATTCCATTGCCACTAAATGGCTAGAGAAAGCTTCAAAACACCCATACAAGATCAAGCCACTACCTTGGCTGGCTTACATTTATAGAAACAAACCCCCTCACAAAAGCAAGCCACTACATTGTTTATTAATTTTAAACCATCCCCCAACCTGACAAACATCAAACTGACACCTAGACCATAACATAGATCCAAAAGAAAATAATAGAATGGGCCTCATGACTCAAAATGACCACCAAACACAACCACCCAACCAAGTTACTTGAACCAACCCATTATGCCCACCTGAGAACAATTCTAGAATCTAACCATAGTAGAGTTATCATGGCCTACTGCTACTTGACTGCTCCCAATAATGCCACCTTTGATCATCCCAAGGTCAACTCATTGCATAGACATCCATTCCTCCATCCAAGAAACACCACTAGACTCACCCCCATCCCTAGCCTTGGATTTAAGTTGTGTTCATGGAAAAGGTTGACCATCTCTCCCATGTGGGGCTGAGGATCTAACAGGCATAACTTTCCTCCTCCTATGCATCACAACCACCACAACCCAATTCTCCTCCAATTTTTGGAGGAAACTAAACAAAGCCCGCTAGACCTTACAAGTACTCTCTAAGTGTTTTTCCTTTGGCCTAGAGGAAGTGAACACCACCAATGTTTGAAGTTCACCAAGTCCATCTCCCATCAAACACCACAACCTAGGATACATGTGAATCCCTACCTTAATCTCTATCCTATTCACAATCTCTTCAAATCCACTAGCCCATTTTGGTTATAAGAAAGGTCATGAAACCCTAAGAACTTCCTCCCATGAATCCCCCACCATGAGAACTAAGCCCAAAAACAAAGAAGAGATGTCTTGATTAGTTCTTGGATGTAGGTAGAAATTAAGAAATTACTCCCCCAAAATCTCCACCATAGCTTCCCAGAAATTGACATAGTCGATCTTGAAAATGTTTCTCATTCTATGCACAAAATGGAGGTTAGTAAAGCCAAGAATCTAGCCAAAAGTCTCCAAGAAAAAGTTGGCTTCCAAAGCTAACATAGGTCACTCAAATTATAGAAAATGCACACAAAGAAAAAGATGAAAAATTCACTGCTAACAACATATTTAAAGGTAGTGACATGTCTTAAAAGATTATGACCTTGTGTGATTTTCCCCTACTTTCCTTTTCATACTATATACCATTGTGATCGAGCCTGCCTTAAAGTACTCCTGACTAAACACAAGCTTGTCATCACATCAACATACTTGGGGATTACCAACTTGCCTCTAACTACATAAAAGCTATCATGATTAAAGGTGGCTAGAGAGATAGCCTCATGGGCCACATATGATGCCTAGGTTGAAAGAACTTCAAATTTCAAAAAAATGAAGATCTTCATAAAGTTCAAATTTTTTCCTTTAAGGATTCATTTTCTTTCAGCATTGGAAAGTTTTTCTACTACTACATTTGCTTCTCTCAAGACATGTGATACCTTCAAATCTTCAAAACCTGACAAGAGTTTCCTAATCCACCTAATGTGTTTGTTTAGGTGCCAAGTGCCCATCTTCCCTTTGATGATTCCATTCACCATCAATTAGAAGTCACCTTCTAGGTGCAACTTATGTACCCCAATATTGTAGCTAAGAATTTTGCTTCATTATTTGTTCCATGTGACAACCTCTTCACTCCACATACAACTAAGTCCCAACTGCATCTAATAATTTTGCTTAGTGTTTCATTCTACCCATCAACCTCTTTGCTCCAAATGCAACCATGGAACCTTGTGCATTGTATATATCACATATCTTGCCCTTGATTGACTTAGGTTGCCCCTAAAGGCCCCATCAAAATTGATTTTGATCCATCCTTCCTCTAGCGGGCACTAAGCACTTTGTGATGCCTTTGTAAGAGGTTGAACCCTTAGAGACCCATTAATGAGTATCAAAACTTAGAAATTAATCAATGTCCAAAAGTTAAAAAAATTTATTAAAAAAGATAGATGTAAATAGCTAAATTAAAAATTTGTTTTCATAAAACAAAAACAACTTTTTAAGCTTCTGGTGTAAAATTGATTATAGAGAAATTAAAACTTTTTTTTTCTTTAAGAAAAAGTGGAATGGACATATTTTATTAGTAAAACCTAATTCAAAGTCTTAACCCAGAAATAATCAAGAAAAAAATCATTGCATAGACACTTGTTCCTCCATCCAAGAAACACCACTAGACTCACTGCCATCCCCAGCCTTGGATTTAAGTTGCGTTCATGGAAAAGGTTGCCCATCTCTCCCACATGGGGTTAAGGATCTCACAGACATAACTTTCCTCCTCCTACACATCACAACCACCACAACCTAATCCTCCTCTAATTTTTGGAGGAAACTAAATAGAGCCTGCTAGCCCTTACAAGTAATATCTAGGTGTTTTTCCTTTGGCCTAGCAAAAGTGAACACCACCAATGGTTGAAGTTCACCAAGTCCATCTCCAATCAAACAACACAACCTAGGATACAAGTGAATCCCTACCCTAATCTCTAGCCTATTCAAAATCCCTTCAAATCCACTAGCCCATTTTGATTATAAGAAAGGTCATGCAACCCTAAGAATTTCCTCCCATGAATCCCCCACCATGAGAACTAAGCCCAAAAACAAAGAAGAGATGTCTTGATTAGTTCTTGGATGTAGGTAGAAATTAAGAAATTCATCCCCCAAAGTCTCCACCATAGCTTCCCAGAAATGGACATAGTCAATCTTGAAAATGTTTCCCATTATATGCACAAAATGGAGGCCAATAAAGCTAGGAATCTAGCCAAAAGTCTCCAAGAAAAAGTTGGCTTCCAAAGCTAACATAGGTCACTCAAATTAGAGAAAATTCACACAAAGAAAAAGATGAAAAGGTCACTGCTAACAACATATTTAAAGGTAGTGACATGTCTCAAAAGTTTCTGACCTTGTGTGTTTTTTCCTTACTTTCCTTTTCATAATGTATGCCATTGTGATCGAGCATGCCTCAAAGTACTCCTGACTAAACATAAGCTTGTCATCACATCAACATACTTGGGGATTGCCAACCTGCCTCTAACTACATAAAAGCTATCATCATTAAAGGTGGCTAGAGAGATAGCCTCATGGGCCACATGTGATGCCTAGGTTGAAAGATCTTCAGATTTTAGAAAAATGAAGATCTTCATAAAGTTCAAATTTTTTCCTTTAAGGATTCATTTTCTTTCAACATTGGAAAGTTTTTCTGCTACTACATTTGCTTCTCTCAAGACATGTGATACCTTCAAATCTTCAAAACCTGACAAGAGTTTCCTAATCCACCTAATGTGTTTGTTTAGGTGCCAAGTGCCCATCTTCCCTTTGATGATTCCATTCACCATCAATTAGAAGTCACCTTCTAGGTGCAACTTATGTACCACAATCTATTTCGCTATTAGGATAGCCCAAACTATAGCTAAGAATTTCGTTTCATTATTTGTTCCATGTGACAACCTCTTCACTCCACATACAACTAAGCCCCAACCACATCTCATCATTTTGCTTAATTGTTCATTCTATCCATCAACCTCTTTGATCCAAATGCAACATGGAACCTTGTGCATTGTACTTATCTTGCCCCTGATTGACTTAGGTTGCCCCTAAAGGCCCCATCAAAATTGATTTTGATCCATCCTTCCTCTAGCTAGCACTAAGCACTTTGTGATGCCTTTGTAAGAGGTTGAACCCTTAGAGACCCATTAATGAGTATCAAAACTTAGAAATTAATCAATGTCCAAAAGTTCAAAAAAATTATTAAAAAAGATAGATGTAAATAACTAAATTAAAATTTTGTTTTCATAAAACAAAAACAACTTTTTAAGCTTCTGGTGTAAAATTGATTATAGAGAAATTAAAACTTTTTTTTTCTTTAAGAAAAAGTGGACTGGCCATATTTTATTAGTAAAACCTAATTCAAAGTCTTAACCCAAATAAATCAAGAAAAAACTCATTGCATAGACACCCGTTCCTCCATCCAAGAAACACCACTAGACTCATTGCCATCCCCAGCCTTGGATTTAAGTTGTGTTCATGGAAAAGGTTGACCATCTCTCCCACATGGGGTTGAGGATCTCACAGGCATAAATTTCCTCCTCCTACACATCACAACCACCACAACCCAATCCTCCTCCAATTTTTGGAGGAAACTAAATAGAGCCTGCTAGCCCTTACAAGTAATCTCTAAGTGTTTTTCCTTTGGCCTAGCAGAAGTGAACACCACCAATGGTTGAAGTTCACCAAGTCCATCTCCAATCAAACACCACAACCTAGGATACAAGTGAATCCCTACCCTAATATCTAGCCTATTCAAAATACCTTCAAATCCACTAGCCCATTTTGGTTATAAGAAAGGTCATGCAACCCTAAGAATTTCCTCCCACGAATCCCCCACCATGAGTACTAAGCCAAAAAACAAAGAAGGGATGTCTTGATTAGTTCTTGGATGTAGGTAGAAATTAAGAAATTCATCCCCCAAAGTCTCCACCATAGCTTCCCAGAAATGGACATAGTCAATTTTGAATATGTTTCTCATTATATGCACAAAGTGGAGGCTAGTAAAGCTAGGAATCTAGCCAAAAGTCTCCAAGAAAAAGTTGGCTTCCAAAGCTAACATAGGTCACTCAAATTAGAGAAAATTCACACAAAGAAAAAGATGAAAAGGTCGCTGCTAACAACATATTTAAAGGTAGTGACATGTCTCAAAAGGTTTTGACCTTGTGTGATTTTTCCTTACTTTCCTTTTCATAATGTATGCCATTGTGATCGAGCATGCCTCAAAGTACTCCTGACTAAACATAAGCTTGTCATCACATCAACATACTTGGGGATTGCCAACCTACCTCTAACTACATAAAAGCTATCTCATTAAAGGTGGCTAGAGAGATAGCCTCATGGGCCACATGTGATGCCTAGGTTAAAAGATCTTCACATTTTAGAAAAATGAAGATCTTCATAAAGTTCAAATCTTTTCCTTTAAGGATTCATTTTCTTTCAACATTGGAAAGTTTTTCTACTACTACATTTGCTTCTCTCAAGAGATGTAATACCTTCAAATCTTCAAAACCTGACAAGAGTTTCCTAATCCACCTAATGTGTTTGTTTAGGTGCCAAGTGCCCATCTTCCCTTTGATGATTCCATTCACCATCAATTAGAAGTCACCTTCTAGGTGCAACTTATGTACCCCAATCTATTTCACTATTAGGATAGCCCAAACTATAGCTAAGAATTTCATTCCATTATTTGTTCCATGTGACAACCTCTTCACTCGACATACAACTATGCCCCAACCACATCTAATCATTTTTCTTAATTGTTCATTCTATCCATCAACCTCTTTGCTCCAAATGCAACATAGAACCTTGTGTATTGTACAGACCACATATCTTTCCCTTGATTGACTTAGGTTGCCCCTAAAGGCCCCATTAAAATTAATTTTGATCCATCCTTCCTCTAAAGGGCACTAAGCACTTTGTGATGCTTTTGTAAGAGGTTGAACCCTTAGAGACCCATTAATGAGTATCAAAACTTAGAAATTAATCAATATCCAAAAGTTCAAAAAAATAATTAAAAAAGCTAGATGTAAATAGCTAAATTAAAAATTTGTTTTCATAAAACAAAAACATTTTTTTAAGATTCTGGTGTAAAATTGATTATAGAGAAATTAAAACTTTTTTTCCCCTTTAAAGTAAGAGTGGACTAGCCATATTTTATTAGTAAAACCTAATTCAAAGTCTTAACTAGGAAAGAATCAAGAAAGAAAACCCAACATCATTGACGTTTCATAAAAAAGCGTTAGAGAGTATTCACCTATTACAATATTGGCTGCAAAAAAGCCAACAACAACATCTCAAAACAAAATCCTCCATATCTATACACTATAAGAACTCACATCACATAAAATTTGCAACCAACAATGAACTTGATTGTGATGTTAATATCAGGATTTAACTGTGTGATTTTGAGTCAAACTCGATGACCCATGTTTCATGAGTAGTGATTCAACATGAATCCATCTCTCATGAGAATAAATGAAACACTTAGCACTCATTGGATCTAGGTGATGCTCACAGGGGTGAAGCACCGGGACTTCCCGGGAGGTCACCCATCCCAGTACTACTCCAGCCTGAGCGCGCTTAACTACGAAGTTTCCTCCACAATTAAACCCAAAGCTTGCAACCCCATTTGCAAAACCTTCACCAAGTGTTGTGCCTTATGAACCATTCATTAGAAAGCCCCTTAAGCTCATCAATTGATAAGTACGAGATGATTTCTACAGCTAGTCAAATTGTGATGTGAATATCAGGATTTAACTGTGTGATTTTGAGTCAAACTCGATGACCCATGTTTCATGAGTAGTGATTCAACATGAATCCATCTCTCATAAGGCACAAAACTTGGTGAAGGTTTTGCAAATGGGGTTGCAAGATTTGGGTTTAATTGTAGAGGAAACTCCGTAGTTAAGCACGCTCAGGCTGGAGTAGTACTGGGATGGGTGACCTCCCGGGAAGTCCCGGTGCTTCACCCCTGTGAGCATCACCTAGATCCAATGAGTGCTAAGTGTTTCATTTATTCTCATGAGAGATGGATTCACGTTGAATCACTACTCATGAAACATGGGTCATCGAGTTTGACTCAAAATCACACAGTTAAATTCTGATATTCACATCACAATTTGACTAGCTGTGGAAATCATCTCGTACTTATCAATTGATGAGCTTAAGGGGCTTTCTAATGAATGGTTTATAAGGCACAACACTTGGTGAAGGTTTTGCAAATGGGGTTGCAAGCTTTGGGTTTAATTGTGGAAGAAACTCCGTAGTTAAGCGTGCTCAGGCTGGAGTAGTACTGGGATGGGCGACCTCCCGGGAAGTCCCGGTGCTTCACCCCTATGAGCATCACCTAGATCCAATGAGTGCTAAGTGTTTCATTTATTCTCATGAGAGATGGACTCATGTTGAATCACTACTCATGAAACATGGGTCATCGAGTTTGACTCAAAATCACACAGTTAAATCCTGATATTCACATCACAATTTGACTAGTTGTGGAAATCATCTTGTACTTATCAATGAACTTGATGTCGAATCAGCCCACTTACTTGGAAGCTTTTTTATTTGATGTAATAACTTCATGAAATTCTTCATTAAGAATAGTATTTCCAAGTGGAATGGTCCTTTCTCGATGAAAACCATCATTGATAAAATAAAAACAACTTTTAAAACTTTAATTAGAAGTGATTATAATCAAATTCAAAAAATAAAAATAAAAAATGTTATTTTTTTACAAGCTTTTGAATAGTAGGTAATATTGAAGATATATACCCTAAATATTGATCATATCTATAGTTGAATAGTACATAACATAGCCCCTCAATTATTGATTTTCTTCCATAAATTCTGTTGCACTTATGTATATGGTAAGGTTATAAAAAGGAAAGAAATAATTAGAAATTAAACTATAAGTATTAGATTCAAATATGTGCCAAATAAAAATGTTCATGACCCATTGTTGGAAATATAAGAGGAGTGACTGAGAGGGGAGGGGTGAATAAATTATTACAAAAGTAAATCCTAGATCCCTTAGATGTCAGAACAAAACATAAACTTTGCTTAAACTGCTGTAACTCAGTTAACACACAGGCACTCGGTTAACACTAACAATATGTTGTAACTTGACAATCATTGTAATAACAACTATTACTTAACAAATACTTAACATGTAAATATTAAGATATTAAGTGTGATTAACCTTAATTAACTTAGTTGCATACATATAAAAGAAATATCATGAACACAAGTGACACCAATATTTAACATGGAAACCCAATTTGGGAAAACCACCAATTGCAACTAGTTACTATTTTTCACTCTTCTGAAGTGAGCTCTATTGGGAGCCAACCTTGTAAAAGGTTACAAAACACACTATTAGGTGTGACCCTATTAGAGAATTTAATCACCCTATTAGGAGTGGCCCTTTTAGAGGTCTTTAGACACTTCAATCTAGAAATGCCACCTTGTTAGAGGATTTACAAATAATTGTTAAGCCAACTAGGTTAGGAGATTTAGTTCATTGCTACAATGGTTAGAGAGTAACAATGATATGACCTAATTACTAATGCATACTTATCTTTTCTAATTTTAGATCTCAATTCTAGCTTTAGTACTTGATTCTTCTTGATAGAATGTATCTTTGTAGTTCCTCAAGGATATTATGCTTATCCTTCCAATTCACTTCTTCTAAGCATCTTCTTATCTTTCATATATTCTTGCACACATTCAATCCTCAACTTGACCTTATACTTATACCATATGCAATGTCAAGTTGGCTTGAATACACCTTAGAATAATTAATATTTATCTCTTCAGCTAACAGACAAATCCATTAAACTCAATTTGCCAAAACAAGAAAATTCTTTGTTAGCCGACCTTGCTCGGTAGACACCAACACTAAAATGATTTTATTATGTTAAACAAGTGAGCTTGGGTAAAACTGTAACTTTGTAAACTTCCTTTGGCAACTGAGTGAGCTTGGTTAACACTAGTTCCATCCAACTTTTACTTTGATAGCCGAGTGAGCTCAGTTAACACTCAACTTTTGAAAACTTCTCTTCAATGCCAGAGTGAACTCGGTAGACATTGTCTTCTAAACTTGGAAAACACTAAAATTCTTGGTAGATAAAAGAAGCTTTCTTCATTGCCTGAGTGAGTCGTACATACACTAACTAGCAAAGATATGACATTATGTGTAACATCAAAGACAATATACAATTCATCAATTGTTTTCAACAATCTCCCTCTTTCACATTGATGGAAACACAACATGTCATAATACAATGAAATTTATCAAAAAAATAATAGTAAGGATAATATCCTTAGTTTCATTCTGATTCTCATCCATGAGAAATCCCTCTATCAGTGTGAACTCCCTTAGACTTTAGTTTCTCTCTCTATCAGCAAACTCTTCCTCTTTGATATCAGACCAAGTTCTCCTTCTTTGGCATCTTCAAACAAAATTTATGTGATATGGAAATATACTCTTCCATTTAGAAATTTTTTTTGACATGAAAAAAAATTCTGCCTCTTTGACATCTTATTCCAAAGACAATAGATAGTTACTATCAATGTGCCTAATGTACTGATTTATATGCAATCTTCCCTTTCATTACTGCATCAACTTGACTGATCTTCAACATGCTCTAGTTGATACATCACTAAACTTCTTTTAGTGAGCTTTAGATAGGGGAATGACCCCTAGCTTACCTCTTAGATACAAAAATGCATCCTTAGGTAATGGCTTGGTGAATATGTCTACAATTTGTTCTTTAGTATTCAAATATTCCAATCTCACTTCTTTGTCTTGCACTAATTCTCTCAAAAACTAATATTTTATTGAAATGTGCTTTGTCTTGGGATGCATTACAAGATTCTTTGATATATTAATTGCACTAGTGCTATCATAGAAGATAACCACTAGATCTTTGATTTATACCTTTATACCTGCCAGTCTTGAACCAAACAACATTGGAACAATTAATTACTACTGTAACACACTCTGCCTCTCTTGTAGATGGAGAAATTCAATTCTATTTTTTTCTTGTCCAAGACACTAGTATCTTAGCAAGAAAGAATGCTCCACCACTAGTGCTCTTCCTTTCATCAACACTTCCTCCCCAATCAACATCAGTGAAGGATTTCAAATCAAAGTTGCCTCATTTCTTGTACCATAACCCATAGTCCTAAGTACCCTTTAGATACCTCATGACTCTCTTTATTTCCATCATATGCTTTTCTTTAAGATTAGCTGAAAATATTGCCACCATACCAACTGCTAATGTAATATTAGGCCTTGTATGCACTACATATTGTAGTTTTCCAATCATTAATCTATATGTGGTCTAATCTACCTCCTTGGAATCATCATTTTTGGAAAGCTTATGTCTAGTAGACATAGGTGTTCTAACAAGTCTTGAATCCTCCATTCCAAACTTCTTTAGTATCTCAGTGATATACTTAGATTAAGTGATGTAGATACCATTTTTCTTTTGTTGAATTAGCATGCCAACAAAGAATTTGATTTTACCAAACATTGACATCTCAAATTCCTTTCTCATTTCCTTTGAAAATGATCTGCATAAATCATCATTTCTAGTAAATAGTGTATCATCCACAAAGATCTTTGCCAACACAATCTTCTTGTCTGGTCCTTCTTTGATGTATAGGTTGTTGTTATCATTTGTCCTTTGAAAACCAATCTTCATCAAATAGTTATGAAGTCTTTCATACCAAGCTCTAGGAGCTTTTTTCAGATTATATAATGCTTTATGTAGTTTACAAACCATATCCTTTTTGCTAGGGTCTACAAAACTTTCAAGTTTCTCTATGTAGAATTCTTCTTATAGAATTCAATTCAAGAATGCAGATTTCACATCCACCTAATAAAATTTAAATCTTTTATGTGCAACATAAGAAAGTAGAATCCTAACAACTTCTAATCTTACAACATGATAAAAAGTTTCACCATAATCAATACCTTCTTCTTGAGAACAACCTTTCCATACTAACCTTGCTTTATTTCTTGAAACTTCTCCATCTTCATTCAACTTATTTCTTAAAACTCACTTTTTGCCAATTACATTCTTATCCCAAGGTCTAGGAACAAGAGTCCAAGTCTTATTCCTTTCTATATGTTCTATGTCCTCATTCATTGCTTCAATCCAAATTTTGTTATGCAAAGCATCTTTAACTGTTCATGGTTCAAATTCAGTAAGAAAACATGCACCTTTCAATTTTTTCCTTGTTATTATACCATTTGACTTGTCTCTAATGATCTGCTCATGTACATGGTGCCTTCTAACATATCTTGCTAATACAGAGACTTTGGATTTAGAACTTCTTCCACTTGCCTCACTAAGATCTTCTACATTATGCTTAGGTCCCACTACCTATGACTCAGGTCCTTTAGATTCAAACTCAGGTTGCATAGGCTACAACTTGGTAGCTTTTTACTATGACTCGGGTCCTTCAAACTATGACTCAAGTTGCACTAGATGCAACTTAGGTACTTCTAGAGATTTTGGGGATTTGGGAGGTGAAGTCTGCTAACTTCCAATTGGATTAGGCAATGTATCAAGTTCAAAGTAGATAAACTTTTTTTAGTCTTCAGGTTCTTTGTTGCATTCTTCTTCACTCTTTTCTACAAACTCATCAATTCTCACATGTGCACTTTCTATGATCTTATGAGTAGTTTGATTCAAATATTTGTATGCTTTACTTCTATTGGAGTATCCTAGGAATATGCCTTGATCACTTTTGACATCAAATTTACCTTTCCTACTCTCCTTCAAGATATAACATTTGCTACCAAATACTTTAAAGTAACTTACATTAGGTTTATAGCCAGACCATAGTTCATAAGGAGTCTAATTTGAGTCTTTCTTCAACTAAACTCTTTTCAAGGTATGAATTGCTGTACTGATTACTTCCTTCAAATATTTGATTACAAGATTCATTTCTATCATTAGGGTCCTTGCACAATCCATGATTGATCTATTTCTTCTTTTTGCTATACCATTCTGCTGAGGTATACTAGGGGTTGATACTTGTCTTTTGATTACTTATTCAATGCAAATTTAATTGAATTTATTGGAAATGAATGTTGGAAATATGATTGAAAAGATCATCAAGGAGATTTTTGCAAAGAAAGAAGATTGTTGTTTTCAATCATTGTTTTGTCATTGATGTCAAACGTACTATTTGTAGGAATGACATTTGCTTATAAGATCCAAGTACTATCACTTAGTTGATTGATGAAGAGGATTTGATCAATAAGATGTAACAAGAGTACCTAAGGGAAATGTTGAGTTAAGATGTTGTAATGAAGTGCAAGGATCAGTTAAAATAATGTTCAAATGATGTATTGATAACATACTTAAAGATACAAAGGTTGGTCACACTTAGAAACATTGGAGGAAGAAGTTGTGACAAGGTGGAATGCAAAGCCTTAACTAAGATCATTAGTGGGTGCTGAGAAAGTTAGTTGAAGCTGAGAAAATTCTTAGTAGGAGCTAAGTAACAGTAAATTCTAGTGTGTGCTGAGTGATCTTCAGGTGCCGAGCATCAGGAAAAACCTAGTTGATGTCGAGTAACACAGTATCTGCTAAGCACCAATATTTAAATAGTGCCAAGTTGCTGCATTATTTCAAATGATGAAGATTCACCAAATCTAAGATGAAAAAATGATTGTCTTGAATTTTGTGAATGAATTGGAAGATAAGGATGATGAGTTGGTGGCATAGAATTCTATGTAACCGCTCTAAAGGATTATTCAAAAAGTTTCTAGAGGAAACAAAATATGGGTTAGATGCAATCAATCCTACCTAATGCATGCAAATTAAAATTAAAGGATGGAAGTAAAAATTGGGAAAAGGAACTCCAAGACTTCTATTTAAGGAGTCATAGACCATAAAGCAAAGAACTACTAATATTGTTACTATTGAAGAGCCAAATTTGCAAAGTGGTTAGAAGGGTGTCAAGGAAGTGACATCTAGGAGAAGGAAGAGCATAGAGGCTCTACTTCTATATGTGGTCATGAAGAGATGATTGCACTGGTACATTGAGCATGGAGACTCAAGAGGACTAAGCTTGAAAGGAGGGCAAACTATTAGAGTTGTAGTGATTGAAGGCAGGCAAGAGTATGAGCTGAGAAGTGATCTGAGATCTATAAGATAAGTTGTATGTTGTAGTCAGGTCAAATTTTTTTCTAATACTCTCTAGAAATTGTATTAGATATGAAAATATTATGGACTTAGGTTGGCCTAACAACCATTTGTAAATCCTTTAATAGGGTGGCGTTCTAATTGAATGTTCTAAAGTCCTTTAACAAGGCCCACTTCTAACAGGGTGGTTAAATCCTCTAACAAGGTCACATTTGATATTGTGTTGTAAGCCTTTAATAGGGCATGCCTTTCATAGGGCATTACTTTAGAAGAGTGAGAATTGAGTAGCATGTTACTGGTGGTTTTTTCCCAAATTGGGTTTCCATGTAAATCATTGTGTTATGTGTTGATTTCTTATGTGTTATGCTTGCATGTTGATTTATAGTAACTTGTTGATTATAAAAGATTAAGCTTGGATGATTGAATAGTTGAATGGGCTCACTATACTTAGTGAAAAGTTTAATAGGACATTTGAACCTTGAATAACTGATTCACCCCCCCTCTCAGTTATTCTAAAGCATTTCTAACAATGAATTATCCTCCTCTATCTGAGCTCAAACACTTCAATTTCTTTTCTATTTCTTTCTCAACTCTAGCCAGATACCACTTGAACTTTTGAAAAGCTTTAGACTTATCTTTCAGATACATTACTATCATCATTCTAGAATAATTATCAACAAATAAAATAAAATACTTATCTCCACTGTAGCTTTCTATGCCAATAGGTCCACATAGGTTTGTATGAATCAGCTCCAAGGCTTCTTTCTAATGACAGTTCTTGCTTTTGAAACCTATCTTGCCCATCTTACCAATTTGACAATTTTTTCATAGACCCATATCAAGTTTCCTCAAACTAGGAATACCTCTCACTCTTTTGTTTTTTCTTATCTTGATCAAGTTATCAAAACTCACATGACACAACCTTTTATGCCATAACCAACTTTCTTCTACTTAAGCAATGAAACATGAACTTTTACTAAGATCTAGGTAAAATAGGTTATCTTTTGTTTGATTACCAGATCCAACTAGATTTCCTTTTCCATCTAGCAACTTGGCCTTCCCATTTATGAATTCTACCTTGAATCCAATGTTATTCAACTATGCCGCACTCAATAGATTATTCTTTAGTCCTTCAACCCAATAAGCATTGTCACACTTGTGTTCATTGGTTAGAGAAATACAACCTTTTCCCTTTATGCAACATGATTCATAATTTCCAAATCTTACACTTCCACCATCATAGTGTTCCATATGTTTAAACTTAGTTTTATCACTAGTCATATGATGGGAGCAACCACTATCAATAATCTATATATCATTTTTGTTAACATGAAAAATAAGTGCCATCTTATCATCTTCATTATCTAATTCATCTCTTATAGCAATGTAAACCATTTCATCATAATCTCTACTATCTGAATCTTTAGCCATGAAACAAGACTTCTTACCTTTATCTTTGTAGTCCTTATAGTTTTTGATATCTTTCTTCCCTTTGTACTTCTTGTTCTTTTTTTATTCTTTGTCTTCTCTATTTGGACACCTTACAATAATGTGACCAGTTTCTTCACAAGAAAAATAGATTAGAGGAATTTTACCTTTGTACTTTCCTTTTCCTTTGTGATATCTTCTTGCAAGCAGGGCTTCAATGACTTCAACTTCCTCTTCACTTTTAGATTGTTTTCCTTGATATTTTTTTAGCTTTCTTCTTGAGTGACAACATGGCTTCAAATGTAGACTCAAGATTGCTAGAACTAGGAACATATTTATCATAGTTATCTAGCTCAAATGTGCCCACTAAAGCATCCAAATTCATCTCATTATTGGGATCACATCTCATGTACTGAATAGCTAACACTCAAATTACATAGATAGGAAGAAGGGTTTTGAGTGCCTTTCTTATAACTATTGCATCATCAATGCTCCCTCTAAAGGCTTTAATTGGATATTGGACTTACACCAGCTTTGATTCTCTCAACATATTTTTATAATTTTTTCATCTTCTCTCATCTTTATCTTATAAAATTGACCTCTTAACCTT